>KZ072305.1:424576-443306 GCA_002091845.1 Anopheles cracens
GTGGAACCCGTCCTGCAATCCGCTGCTACAGACCCAGAAGACGGCAAACCATCTGAGCATGAATCATAACCTCCAGAACCATCACCATCACGCAGTGGCCGCCCTGTCCTCGCCCTTCTCCTCGCTGTTGGGCGCGGCGGCCGGTGGCGGTGCGGCCGGCTATCTGCTGGATCCGCTCGGCGGCCTGAACAAGACGACCGCCGCCAATCATCTGTTCTAGACGCGGGATGGGGCTTAATTAGGGAATTTGGGAGCCGCGGGCCCCAACTGAGGGCGTGGGGTTGGGGCTTCATTAGGGACGCGGGCGACGCTGACCCGGAGCGTCCAATATGGTTGGAACACCTTCAGCTTTTCGTGCTCGGTGGCGCGCGGTATGTGAGCTGTCACTAAAAATAAGCCCGGCACGGAAAATGAGTGAGCGATACCGGTGGATTAATTAAGCGGCGTGATGCACAACCCTCCCGGGGGTACTGTCGTTGAGCGGACGGCGGACGTTGACATGGGACGTCAGTCTGTCATCGTCAGCGTAGGTGACATTAATCAAAATGAGGCACAGGAAGGAAAAGGAAACAGCAGAGAACAGCAGATACAACCCAGTTTGCTAGGCTTCGGCTCGGGGCAGAGTGGAGAGTGAACTGAAACAATAGGAATGGAAATCATACGATACAGCCTAGTATACGGAGACACGGGAGCCATCTCTTTACGATTAGGGTAGGACCGAGGGTAGGTGTGAGTCGCGATCACTTCATTTGGACGATGAAACCTACGAATTAACAGCTAAAACCAACAGATTTAAACTCTACACTACTAGCTACTACTTAGTAACACTTACGCGTGAGTAAGAGTTTGTAAATAGACTCCCGTGAGGACGGACCGTCGAGAGAACAGGTGCCACAAATGTACATATAATTGCGAATGCATTTTACTACAACGATCTCGATCGCGATCCGGTGTGTTTGCAGTAATCGTGTCGGCGTCACAATCTCTGCTGATGGCTGATGGTGCTGGAGTCGATCCAAATAGTGTCCCGGAAGCTTCACGCTTTGCGTGCGGAATGTAGTGTAACCGTTTGTCAGAGGCACACAGTGTGTTGTACAGCTGCAGTTGAGGAAAAAGGAAAAGGATTGAGATGTAGACTTCATTGCTTGTAGGATTCAACTAGAGCGTTCCCTGTAAATTGCGCATCTTTGGGAGGCTTTTGGAGTTTCTAGTGTCTGAAGCGTCCGCTGTCAGTATCGTAGCAGTGTTGCCAGCACAGACTTTCGGAGTCCAGCTAATTGATCAAAGAACATAGAATAGTCCAAACCTAAACAAACAGCTCATATTGTACGATAGGTTGATGCTAAGAATAAGTCAAATATACTAAGAATCGAATCACCAATACAAAACGTACCGCACACTTTACTCACACTGACCAAACCGCACAGCATCGAAGTTAGCGGCGTTTTTTGTTTGTTTGACGTGACGAGTTGTTGGTGCTCCGGGCACTGTCTGTCGGATGTCTGCCGCTGTCGTTGAGCGGACGGCGGACGTTGACATGGGACGTCAGTCTGTCATCGTCAGCGTAGGTGACATTAATCAAAATGAGGCACAGGAAGGAAAAGGAAACAGCAGAGAACAGCAGATACAACCCAGTTTGCTAGGCTTCGGCTCGGGGCAGAGTGGAGAGTGAACTGAAACAATAGGAATGGAAATCATACGATACAGCCTAGTATACGGAGACACGGGAGCCATCTCTTTACGATTAGGGTAGGACCGAGGGTAGGTGTGAGTCGCGATCACTTCATTTGGACGATGAAACCTACGAATTAACAGCTAAAACCAACAGATTTAAACTCTACACTACTAGCTACTACTTAGTAACACTTACGCGTGAGTAAGAGTTTGTAAATAGACTCCCGTGAGGACGGACCGTCGAGAGAACAGGTGCCACAAATGTACATATAATTGCGAATGCATTTTACTACAACGATCTCGATCGCGATCCGGTGTGTTTGCAGTAATCGTGTCGGCGTCACAATCTCTGCTGATGGCTGATGGTGCTGGAGTCGATCCAAATAGTGTCCCGGAAGCTTCACGCTTTGCGTGCGGAATGTAGTGTAACCGTTTGTCAGAGGCACACAGTGTGTTGTACAGCTGCAGTTGAGGAAAAAGGAAAAGGATTGAGATGTAGACTTCATTGCTTGTAGGATTCAACTAGAGCGCTCCCTGTAAATTGCGCATCTTTGGGAGGCTTTTGGAGTTTCTAGTGTCTGAAGCGTCCGCTGTCAGTATCGTAGCAGTGTTGCCAGCACAGACTTTCGGAGTCCAGCTAATTGATCAAAGAACATAGAATAGTCCAAACCTAAACAAACAGCTCATATTGTACGATAGGTTGATGCTAAGAATAAGTCAAATATACTAAGAATCGAATCACCAATACAAAACGTACCGCACACTTTACTCACACTGACCAAACCGCACAGCATCGAAGTTAGCGGCGTTTTTTGTTTGTTTGACGTGACGAGTTGTTGGTGCTCCGGGCACTGTCTGTCGGATGTCTGCCGGGTGGATGATGATTCGGACGTTGTGGAATGTGTACACACGCATCGGCCTTCGGGAGGAGAGTACACACAATGCAGGAGATGAGCCCGTGATCGTATATTTAAAGTCGATCGGATCTCATCGGCGGCTATTTTCGTGCGGCCTACTCAGGTGCTCGGGAAAGAATCACTTTCGCTCTTCACGAACTACGGACGCGCGTGTTTGGAGCGGTGTTTGTTTGTGTCATGTTTTGTGGCATTCCATCAATGACCTAACCGTACCGGGCGGGACGCTACCAGACGATTCTCGATGCGACACACCGTGGTAGCTCCCGAGCTGAAGTTCATCGTACTTGGGGAGGTGGCGGAAAATTTCGACGAATAAGCCGCCGTGTGGAGCATGTGCAGCGGACCCAAAGTGACAACCGATCGCGTTGTTGCCAGGCGTGGAACAATCCGGTTTGCGGCGGCAGGAGTGGGTGATGTTGGACGATGCTACCACGCTTCCATTGGCGACTCGCAGCGGATACGCCGTACTCATCTCTATATTTAGTTCGTTTGGATCGTTTGTGGACATCGCGGATTCGATGATGGTGAGCACCAGCAGCAACAGCAGCAGTCACTAACAGGGATGCTGGCGGATGTTGTTTCACGCTGCATTTTATTGGACCACTTAAATCGTGTGACCAACTGCAGAACGAGAGACCAACTGCTTCCCATTAAAACCGAACTTGCGTCTGTTCGCACAACCATCGTTTGAAGTTGAGGTGATCCTCCAACAAATAAACGCGTCCAAACCTCCCTATCCGGCATGGGTCATCAAACGATAGGACGCCGCCGAGGACGCTTGCGATAAAACAAACAAAGGAAATGGGTTGGAGGAGGATAAAAGTCCGTTTTATAAAAAAACGATACTCTCGGAGCTACGTTTGATCGTAACCTTGAGAGATGGAAGAAGATGTGATCCACTCTTCTCGGGGCGATCGAGGAGGGTGAAGAAGGGGTCCTCTTCTGGCGTTGTTCTAAAATTAAATCGCGTTCTCAAGAGTTACGCGGCAGAGGTTTGAAGGTGATCGGGTGCGATCGAGTGGAGATCGGGCATAAATGGAGTGGAACACAGTACGCGTTGCTTTCCGTGTGGAGCTAAGGTCAGGTTTGCGGCGGTTAGAACATTGCTCAACAGGTGAATCACACAAGCACGAGCGGGCCATTTCCGTATGGCGGTATTAGTCAGCTGCTCATGGTGGGATCGTGAAACACGCAGGACATTCCAACAAGATGAAAGTGTGACGTTTGAAATGGTAGAGGTTCGGGCAACTGAGGCAGCAATTCTTCAAAATTCGTTGCAAATTTCACGCTCAAAACGTATGATAAACAATGCATTTGGAGCGGTCATGCATCAGGCGCGTGTTAGAATGCAGCTTGCAGAAAGAAGCGATTGCATCACTGGCAATGAATGCGATCTATCAAATCGGCCGTATGCTGGAATGCAATACTTCGCCTTTGGGATTCTTCTAGCATTCTTCTATCATTCTTTATCACTGATGAACTCTCTTTCATGGACTGTTAAATGCTTCTTCTTCGGTAAAGTGATCATTCATTCAATGGCAAGTAAACATCGATCTAGCAGCAACCATCCCGAACAGCGCCAGCTATTAGCAAGCTACGTCTTCTGCTTCCCTTTCTCAGTTTCGTCCATTTCATCTTCTTATCTTAACTCGCCCACTTTCACCCCATCCATTAGGCACATTGTGGCAGTAGAATCTACGCAAAAATTCAGCTCCAAGAGAAGAAAAAAAAGTCCAAAATAAAGCGTCTAGTGCGTCTGCCGCGAATCTGTCATTTGGACGGAAATAAATTACTCACGCTATCCGCACAAACCCCGTGCTTCGGACGCCTCATGGAGTTTTCCGCGGTGTCTTTCGGTCGTTTCGTTCGAGCCGAACGTTCTCGAAATAATGATGTGTGAATTTTATTGTAAACACGTCACCAGCGGGCGAGCGACTGTTTTCATTGCCAAACAAGCAACGCGCGATGGAAATAATCGACAATCCAACCGAACCGCCCGTTTCCTGGGCCGAATGATGATGATGCAAAAGCGTCGGCTTGTGTGCGCACGTGTAGGGGGCCGACGAGAGTCCGGCACCTTTCCGTAAGCTCCCTCTCCTTGCTGTCGGTATTAAATTTCGGAAAAACAAAAGCGATCTTAGGCAGGCGGGACAACCGGGTATCCGACGTGTCCGACACGATTCGGTCCGGGAATCGGTCGTGCGCAGTCGCGGGCGCATGTTTTTCCATCGCGCGCACACCGACGTGTTGAAGAAGTTTAAAAGCAATCGTGCTGGCCAGAGCGGTCGTCAGTATTCGAGCGAGAGTCGCCAGAGCCGAAGTGTGATCGTGAGACGTGCAGCAGGTTTCGTGAAAGAAAAGCGCAAAGTTTCGATACGCAGTAGCAAAATGGCTTTGGAGCGTCAAGTTCGTGCTAAGGTTGGTAGTGCCAACAGTGACTTGTCGGTGTCTGTCATCCGTGCCAGGAATTTGATCGTTTTCCGTACCCCTTATCCAGATCGCCGGCAAGCGTGACCTGGAGAAGGATAAGGAGGCCCAGTACTGGGTCGAGGAGGTGCTCGGTGAGAAGTTCCCGGCCGGCGTCCTGTACGAGGATGCGCTCCGCGACGGGCTGATCCTGTGCAAGCTGATCAACAAGCTGGAACCGGGCGCAGTGTCCAAGATCAACACGTCCGGCACGAACCCTGCTGTACGTTTTTCCCGCTCGAACGCCACCTGGTGGATTTTGTTCGAACCAATATTTTGAGTTCGAATTTAGATTTTCGAAAAGGCGCTGCGGTCGCCGAAGAGATTGTTTATAACAAATGTTCTTTTTACTATTTTCAAATATCCTTGAGATTGTTTTCATATTTTTTCCTGTTTTCTACGCATTTGTGTGTTGTGTGTCATCAACAATAAACAAATGCCTAGTGTTGATGTAAAGAGCCTATCTGTTTAAGGTGATTATTTGCACGTGCTTAAAACATACCGGGTTAAAATTATTGTTGTTTTTTATATTTTCAACGCATATAGCAACGAATCATACCCAAGTTTCATTAGAATGTTTGTAAAAGAGTATGACTATTTTGTACACTAATACAATTTTCATTCATTTATCTTTTCTTTATCCCTTAGGCATGTCAATGCTTTTGTATTCTTTTTCATACATTTGACTCATGTATCCACGGCGGTGCTTTCTATTTCCGTTGCATGCTGCATTATTTCACCTGCAGTTTTACGTAATACTGCTGCTGAAATAAGCTCGTCCGTAATTTCTCTCGCTCAAGGTAATCGTGCCGTCGGAATGCAGCTCGCCGCGTTTTGAATACGTTTTTATTTCTTTTCCATCGCGTTCAGGCAAGCGCACGAAACAGAGAAACACTGCTTAGCAGAGATCCGTAAGATCGTTTCCAACGCACGGGGCGATTTGTTTGGCGAAGTAAACAACGTCCAAAGGTGGGTCGCGGTCGTGTGCGTGAAAACGGTGCGGAATAGGAATCGCTCATGCCGGAGCGAGATGGAAAATATAATTTTAGCAGGTGAAAAAGAAGTATTATAAAATGAGAAAACACGGCGGTGGCTATTTTAAGTAGCATATCGTCATTTTTCTACAGCGGCCGAAAATAGAACCCTCTTCACTCCACAAGTGTCGTGTCGGTCCACCGCTCGCGACCGAGCCGCGTACCTTCGAGCGGCCCAGTTTTGATGGAAGGATGAGCCTGGGTGGTCCAGAAGGTGGTTCCGCACCGCATCGGGACTGATAGTTTTGCCTGCCGCCAGTGGAAGTTTCCCCCTTTTTTCGAAGGAACGTGTCGCCGTTCCCTACCGCACGAAACTGGCCACTTTCCCTTTTCGCGAGCACGAAGTGACACCTCGTAAAAGGCGTGCACAATCAGACTGAGCGTCGGTGACGGTCGGACGTCGCGCTTTTCCTCGGGGAGACCGCTCCCACAAAGCACGCGCAGCCCGACATTTATTCTCGCCATTTTATTTCACATCGGGTGTCATTTTCATTCCGCCAAGAGCGACAAAACCACGTCACAGCGCATCGGGTGGCACGCGTGGGATTGCCGCGCCGCGGGTACCACGGAACACATTCTAGTGTCGCGGTTATGAATCATCCCGCTATCATTATTTTCTCGCGCACACAGCCTGTGGTCGTGTTTTTTTTCTTACTGTCGCTGGTAAAAAGGGGTTGAACGAGTTGTAGCGAACAAGTGAGGAGTGCGTTTTCGTTTAGCTCGTACTGTTGGTGGAAAATAAACAGAGAATGATTTAACCCTTCGAATAAGCTCAAACGAACTGAAAATAACACAAATTGCTTTAGCAGTTTTCCATGAATTTATGCAACAGAAACGCTAATGATTGTTTAGTACGATAAGTTTCAACATCAGCCGGGAATAAATGCACAAAACCTAATTTGGAATAGTCGTCTTACAAACGAAATGTACGTCGAAATGTATTCGAAATTTAATTTGAAATATATCACAATTATTCCGAAATATATCACAGTCATTCCCTGTGAGTATTGAAAGGATACCGGCTCTATACAGATTAAGTACATTCCAAGAATGTTGAACGTAGAAGAATAACAATATTTTATATGAAACATGGACTGAACAACAAAGCCCAGAATAAGTCCAACACAATGAACATGTAGAAAACAGCCTGCGAAGAGAGATATTTTTTATTAAACATTTAATTCCCCAATGGCAATTCGTCAGTTGTACAACTGCAGGGTTTACATATTTCGTTATGACACCTCGCCATTTGCATCCGAAGCTTGTTACTCATCTGTTGTTATTTGTCTGCTCGGACACTGGCTGCACATCAACATCACAAGAAGCTGGTGTTCCTCCCGGACCGGCAGGAACGATGAATCACTTCTACGCGCTCGGTCGCTCTAATGGACACGTAAGCTCTCGCCACCGCACGTTACGACATCGCGCGAGCACGATCGGCTCGATGATGGGCAGCAAATTTATGACAATTTCCATCCGAACTACGTACACAAAGGAATCCGGTTCGCTGTTCGTGTGGATACACGGAAAACTCGACCCGCGCGCATTAATTGGGCACGCCTGGGTGGAAATGTTTACGGCACGATCGAAATTATGAGCACCGCACTGAGCGAATGTCAAAGGATCATCTCGCTGCTTCGAATGTATTCGCAGACGAAATTATCGCCATACAATTGCGGCACCGGAGACTGTGTTAACTACGGGCAGTTTGAAATAGTCCATGGGTAATCCTCCTTTCCGGACGGTGAAACTGTTCGCCAGCCCACCGGCGGCAGCGACGTAAACGATCCTCTACGGTACGGGGTCGGGATTGATCGTCCGAGTGAAAAATACATATTAATGTGAAGTGATTTTTCTTCCGCCGGTTGACGGTGCCGCATCGCAGGCATCGTTCCACGCATCGTGTGGGAGGCAGGAGCGCGTATGACTTACTGGGCCGGGACCCGGGGCCCGGGGCAGCGCGTGCGAGACGTTGACGAAGAATTTTCTCCTGCGGAACTATTTTTGGCAGATGAGGCCGGAGATGTATTTTTAGTGGAGCTCCAATTTTTTCGAGCCGCCCGTCCGTCCGACGATCGACCACTGAGGTGTGCTTTTACGGGGTGCTGCTAGGTGTGCTAGGCTAGGTCTCCGACGGAGGCCGTGGACGTTGGACGCGCGCGGAGTGACGAAAACCTGAGCGACTCCCCTGTTCTCACCTGTCTCGACCGATCGCTGGTTCCACGTTTTCCGGCAAAATTTGTTTGGAAAGGTTACCGGGGCCTCTTGGGTGTGATTTGGAAGTGGTCGACGGACAATGTGTGGAATGACTTATGGAAATGAAATGATGTCATTTTGCGCTGCTAAACGGATAGAGATATAAATGTTTAAAATGGCAACTAACAAAACTGCAGGCCCGCAAACGTTCCCGTACAAGAAACAGTCCTGCTCCTTTTGTTTATCTCGGTGTAAACATTGCATTCCCATTTTGATCACATTTTATCGACCCTAATGATCGTCAAATTATCTCCCCGCGTGCATGCTGCTGTTCGTCTGCCGCAACACTTCAAGCGATCTAAAATAGAAAACTCTCCAGCGAAAAAGTCGAGTTGGAGTTTTGGAGCAGATCTTCGGGCAGAGTTTTCCCTCGCCGAAATGTTTACCGTGCTTAGGAGTTGTGTTAAGGTGTTTATTCGTTTCGTTCTTTTTCTCCTGCTGCAGCCATCCATCCCTTTCACACGCACACGCCTCTGCCTCTCGAAGCATGCAGATGTAGTGTGGTGCACCTAAAAATAGCTCTGCACACGAACTTTTTTTGCTCTAAAGGTGTACTGAATTCTTCTATGCCGTGGGTTTCCTCTGCTCTAAGCGTTTTGGCGTTGAGGTGTTTTTTCCACCACCAACGGTAGTGAGGCGCGAGAGCGAGAGGTGTGCTCAAGTGGGAGGCAGAAAACATTCCTCATTTTTATAAGTGTGATTCATACGACTTTATGCCCGCGATGAGTGGCGGTGTGGCCATAGTTTCTTCGCCTTCGAGGAAGACAGCCAGGTATGCTGGTTTCTGCACATTCTGCACGGGGAAAGCGCATCCGCACGATGGTGCTCCACAACGCCCACGCGAGTTAGGACGAATTTTGCAGCACGCAAAGCATTCGGCGTCGGCGAAACACGCCGGTGTCATCTTTAACCTCGCTCGCTCGCGTCTCGAGTCGTCTCTCCCGGCGAAGATAATTGATGAGGATCGGCGTCGGTTCGCCGGGCGCAAGAGTAATTACTCGCTCCCCCACATACACACCGGGGTGTTGACAGAGTATGAAGATATCGCGTTGCCAAACCACGCTGGTACGCTATCGATTATGTTACTTTGTTGAGCTGGGTGAAACGGGTTCCCGGCGGCACAAAAAAAGGGAACATAATTAACATTCCAACCGATGCAAATGTCAAACGGTGGAGACACTCATTAAAATGCATTCAAATTCGAATCGTTTTGCTCACAACTTTGGCCGAACGATACGCGATTTCAACCAAAACCGCTTGAAAGCAACACCCAGCGCCTACTAACGAACAATGACATTTGGTGTTTGACAGCTGTGAGAGTTTGACAGGAGTCGTTACTTTTATGGCATGCTTGGATGTCTCGTTCGAGTAAATGGAAAAAACAATAAGCTTCTGAAGTCGTTCGCTTTTTTGTATATAAAAATGCCATGCTCACTTACCTCTCCAACCAGAATACCACGGGGAACGCAAATTGGATTATTTATCGATGGTCCGTTTTGAAGAGCGCCGCTCTGTTCCTGTTCAAGTGAAACTTTCATCGCGCCAATGATTCATTGCCCAATTGAGATGAGAGGAACTAATCGATTAAAGCAGCAGCAGCAGCAGCAAAAAACCCTCGCAGCTCCAACAGAAAGGAAGTAGTAAAACATCTCCCCTATATTCGTTCGTGTTTCTTTTCCGCTTTCGATTCCGGAGCAGAGTGCCTGTTAAAAATATGTGATTTATGCCGTTCGTCAGACCCACGGCAGAGGACGGGGGCACTTGGACGAGATCAAACAGTTGTCATCCTCGTCATCGGCATCATTTTCTGCCGGCTGAGTCATCGCGGTGCGGCCGTACTACTACAGCAACAGGTACCAGAGTGGAGGGCCCGGTCCGGCCCGGTCCGATCCGCGAAAAGCGAGATAGAGTGACGTGTGTTTTTTTCCCTGCCGTTGTGTTTGCTATACGACGGTACACCATTTTCCATTTCGGTTTCTCGCCTGCATACCGTGCAGCATCTGAGAAGCCGGCATCGCCGTGGACTCGCGACCTCCGCGCGCGCTGGCTTGGGCATGCCGTCTTCCTCACGGGGCGATAGGGCAAGCCCGGCGGATGGAACGGGACTACCGTATGGGTAGGCCGGCCGGCCACATAGCTGAGCTGTTCGCACGTCGCCAACGTGGTGTTGGTGCGCCGTAGCGAGTTTTGCTACCGAATAAAGCAGTAGCGTGCCGTGTGCATCCTGATACATAGACTACCGAGTGCACGGCACCATAGTCAATCATTCGAATACACGGTTAGTAGTCGGCGAGTCCACCCAGGCTCGCTCAGGGAGTGTTGTGTTGTCAGTTGTTCGTTTGCTGTTGCTGCCCGCTGTCCGTTTGTCCAGCTTGCTTTTGCTTGAAGGAGTTAGAGCAGAGATACGGGAAATTGGCTAGTTGAAGTTTGTGTCCGTGCCGAGGAAGAGGTTTGAAAAAGACACTCCATGCACTGGTGTGAAGTTTGCAGAGCGATCCAGTACCTTAGTGATAGTGAACTCCTGTGAAATGGCATGCGAAAAACGAACTGCACGAACAGTTTAGCTAGTGTTGGACCACCGAACTGTTGCGATCGAATCGAGTCTTGTGTTCTTGAAGTGGAAACGAAACCCCTCGAACATTGCACAATCATAGCGATGAACAAATGGTGCCATGTGTCGTGTTCGTGGAATGACAGTGATGCAACACGTCCTGTTGCCCTACTTTTCCCATCGCAACCACAGTAGGCGGTTGGAAGCGTTCTCCAAACTCGCCACAGCTCGGTTTGCAACTCAGTGTCTCTTTCTCTCTCTCACTTTCTCTTGAAAAAAAGGTGGAAAAGCTTCGTCGAGTGGTGTATCTATTAATAAATGTGTGAAAATTGGAAACACCATACGAATGGGGCGCGGAGCGTTGAGTTATGGTGAAAATTTGGTGTGAAACCTGCGGATGAACATGATTTGTGCGTGATGGCGCCGTTGATGAAGCACACGAACGGTAGAGGTCACCTGGTGTCATATGGGGGAATATCTGCGCATCAAATCAACTTCGGAAGATCCCGTGAAGGATTTGTTCGGTGGTATGCCTCAAGGGTTGATCGCGGTGTGAGATCATTCCCCGTGAGATAGGTGTCCAGGTAGGTTCGTGGCCATTTCGAAAGGACGGCAAACGATGAAAACTGTACTGCAACTATTGAGGGGTTTGCGTACACGTTCCATTCGGTGTGCTCCTGGCACAGTGACAAGCGCAAGTCACTCACTCACAGACAGGGTGCCCGAACCCGATCTTTCGCAATTCGTCAACGCGGTGCTGTAACATAATTAGAGCACGTTTTAAAATATCTTCCCCATTTTTGTGCCCACTCCATGCACTGCCCATTCCTACAGAATGGTGGAATGTTAATTACGGGTCTTTCTTCTCGCTTGCGACTCTGCGATAGACCCTTCGCATGACACTCTATTAATTGTGACAGACGACGATCAGGAGTGTGGGCCTGCCTTGGGGATTATCGTCCACGATCGTGACGATGATGGAGGCTATATTCGGTCGAAAAAATGTACATGCCCAACTAGGAAAATCAACGTTCACGGACTTCTCCGCTCGGCTACGGCAAGTTGTCAACGGGGCTAGATTGAAGCAGCCACCCACGCAGAACGGTTTGGACGTGGAGTTCGGGAAATTTGTTGGTGCAGTGGGCAAAACTGAGCGCGAACAGGATGGAGGGATCGAAAGATAGGTTTGGACGGGCTGCAGAACTTATGCATGGCTCGATGAGTTGAACATGACAGGTTTGCTTATGACAGTGAGGAAGGGAGAGAGAAAGAGAGAGAGAAAGGAGAGATGCTCACAAATGGAAAGGAACTCCATGAGCTGAATGCAATCTATAGGGATCGTTGGTACGGTGCCAGCGTCTAACAGTCCCCACCGGGAATAACTCTGAAATAAAAGAGCACACCGTTTCGCAAGCCCACGCAACATTTATTAATACACTTACACCAAAAGTTGGAAAAGTTCATCCGGGCAAGTGGTGGCAGCAGGTGTTCGCTCCGATCGGCTGCCGGTGGAACGTGTGCACGTTGGCTGCGCCTCGGTCAAGCAGCATTTCGTTGATGTGCCTTGTATACTACGCTGGGATGTGTGTGTGTGTTTTTTTTTGTTTACTATTCACACAAACGCATGTTTTGCTCTCGTGATGCTGTGCACGATGTTTTCTCGTGCACGGTGGTATTTTTAACTTCGGCAGCTCGGGGACAGCGCAGCACGCAGCCGGTTTTGTGGTGTCGCGTGACGTCCCTTGTTCGTGACGTATCGGTGCGGAGTTACCTCCGTGTTTATTCCGCTTTGTTTCATGTTTCGTAAAATGCCTAGTGTTATGCGTTTCTCAATCAATTTGCTTCTACTCACGACCACTCAGAAGTGTCTGAGAAGTAGGATTTGGGAGATTGTACCAACAGGATTGTCCTGTATAAGTTCATATCTTTTTCTCGATGCTTTGAGTGTCTTTCATTCAAACCATGTGTGCCTCAAAACGGCGAGATGCACTCACGCAGATGACACTAACACCACGCAATGCCTCCTCGACGTTACCTAATCCCGAGCTAATACGAAGACTGCTCTTGGTAGCCTACTGGGATCGATCGGTACAGATCAGTTACTCGATTTTCAGTCGTTCTTACGCACGGTACACTGTCGGTTGCAATGTGAAGGAGGAACACATTTCGAAGCGCAGTCGTTCGGTCGTTGTATTGCCTCTGCTGCCCGTTTTTCTTTGCTCGTGTAGTAAGCGAAAAGTATTTGCTAGTGCTAACGGAGACATATAAGAGTGATTAGATCGTGTTCCAGGTTTTTCGATTTGTGCTACAAGACCACATCCCGGTTCGATCGCGTATTTCAGTGGCATTAAGGACGAACAAAACAAGCACCACGCCTTAGCTCGCTAGTGCCTTCCCGCATTGCAGTGTCCCGCTTGTCAGCCTTTGCAAAAACGCGCACGAGTGCTAAACGCCACGCCGCAAACGCCTTTACATAAGCCTGACTCGTTTCGTTTCGTTTCGCGCACCGTCCGCAAAGGTCATCGAAGCAGCAACAAGTCGCGCCACGCGCTAGTGCAACAGGTCATCCCGAACCCGTCTCGGCAACACGCGCCTCTTCGCATTCGCATCGTCTCCAGCGCGCTAACGAACGAACCAAAAACCCACATACACAACCAGAACCATGCCTTTCAAGCCAGCTGAAAACCCCAAGTGCCCGAAGTGCGGCAAGTCGGTGTACGCCGCCGAGGAGCGTGTCGCCGGTGGAAACAAATGGCACAAGCAGTGCTTCAAGTGCGGTAAGTGCAAGAGGGAGAAGGGATATTGCAATGTTGCAGCGTGCAGCAGCGGCATGGGGGTGCTGGCAGCAGGACCCAACGCATCCGCCTGCGTTCGCTGCCGGTTTTGTTGACAACCGCCCCGTCGGCAGGGAGTGCCCAGTCGGCAGACGGCCAAGTGTCGTTGACGTACCGTGCGGGTGCAACGAAAATAGAACATCGAGGGCATACACCATGCAGCGTCAGTTGTTTAGAGCGGCCGGTATGGGCGCTGTTGTTTTTTGCTCTTCTTTCAACAAGCTGCGTAACGCGACAAGCTTTCTTCCCTGAAGGGTTGATCTATTTCATGCTTTTTTCTGTTCCGTGGGTGCTGCATGGTATAGAGTGGAAAAGAACGCATAACAGCGTCGATGATGCGTTGTTGGAGCTGATGTTGAAATATTTCAGTACCATGAGAGCCTGTAATAGCAACCGGTATGAAATGTTTCAACGATATACTAGGTGTCATTTTTTAAGTGTACTCAGAGGAAACATCGATCAATTGTATGTAACATTGTTTGCGACTTGAAGACTGACATTGTTAAATGTAGCTTAGCTGTGTACTATCTCCGTTGGCTTTGAATTGGATTGCAATGTTGCATAATGTTAAATTATTTCGTACTGATAATACATGGCTGTTGAGAATAACCTCAATCGATCATTCTGTATGAAATATTTCGCAGATGAAATATTCTGTATTATTTTAATCAAATATCATCCCCACGATCTTTCAACTCCGGTTCAACGATCGCATGAAGCAGAAAAATGAGCTAAACTGAGTAAAGTGATTCTTTTGGCATCAACACATGCAACGTTGACGCCACTCAGCGTGTTCCAGACGATCCCTGCACTCGCTTCAATACCGATTTCCAATCAAAACCCGTCTAACAATGACATTTAGTGTTTGACAGCTGTGAGAGTTTGACAGGAGTCGTTACTTTTATGGCATGCTTGGATGTCACGTTCGAGTAAATGGAAAAACAATAAGCTTCTGAAGTCGTTCGCTTTTCTGTATATAAAAATGCCATGCTCACTTACCTCTCCAACCAGAATACCACGGGGAACGCAAATTGAATTATTTATCGATGGTCCGTTTTGAAGAGCGCCGCTCTGTTCCTGTTCAAGTGAAACTTTCATCGCGCCAATGATTCATTGCCCAATTGAGATGAGAGGAACTAATCGATTAAAGCAGCAGCAGCAGCAAAAAACCCTCGCAGCTCCAACAGAAAGGAAGTAGTAAAACATCTCCCCTATATTCGTTCGTGTTTCTTTTCCGCTTTCGATTCCGGAGCAAAGTGCCTGTTAAAAATATGTGATTTATGCTGTTCGTCAGACCCAAGGCGGAGGACGGGGGCACTTGGACGAGATCAAACAGTTGTCATCCTCGTCATCGGCATCATTTTCTGCCGGCTGAGTCATCGCGGCGCGGCCGGACTACTACAGCAACAGGTACCAGAGTGGAGGGCCCGGTCCGGCCCGGTCCGATCCGCGAAAAGCGAGATAGAGTGACGTGTGTTTTTTTCCCTGCCGTTGTGTTTGCTATACGACGGTACACCATTTTCCATTTCGGTTTCTCGCCTGCATACCGTGCAGCATCTGAGAAGCCGGCATCGCCGTGGACTCGCGACCTCCGCGCGCGCTGGCTTGGGCATGCCGTCTTCCTCACGGGGCGATAGGGCAAGCCCGGCGGATGGAACGGGACTACCGTATGGGTAGGCCGGCCGGCCACATAGCTGAGCTGTTCGCACGTCGCCAACGTGGTGTTGGTGCGCCGTAGCGAGTTTTGCTACCGAATAAAGCAGTAGCGTGCCGTGTGCATCCTGATACATAGACTACCGAGTGCACGGCACCATAGTCAATCATTCGAATACACGGTTAGTAGTCGGCGAGTCCACCCAGGCTCGCTCAGGGAGTGTTGTGTTGTCAGTTGTTCGTTTGCTGTTGCTGCCCGCTGTCCGTTTGTCCAGCTTGCTTTTGCTTCCGGTTTTGTGGTGTCGCGTGACGTCCCTTGTTCGTGACGTATCGGTGCGGAGTTACCTCCGTGTTTATTCCGCTTTGTTTTATGTTTCGTAAAATGCCTAGTGTTATGCGTTTCTCAATCAATTTGCTTCTACTCACGACCACTCAGGAGGAAAGTGTCTGAGAAGTAGGATTTGGGAGACTGTACCAACAGGATTGTCCTGGATAAGTTCATATCTATTTCTCGATACTTTGAGTGTCTTTCATTTAAGCCATGTGTGCCTCAAAACGGCGAGATGCACTCACGCAGATAACACTAACACCACGCAATGCCTGCTCGACGTTACCTAATCCCGAGCTTATACGAAGACTGCTCTTGGTAGGCAACTGGGATCGATCGGTACAGATCAGTTACTCGATTTTCAGTCGTTCTTACGCACGGTACACTGTCGGTTGCAATGTGAAGGACACCTGCGACGACTGATGAACATGCATGCTGATTTCCACTTTTTCTGTTATTTTTTCTTACATTTTCATGCAAACAAAAAAACCAAATCTGAACACAACCAACAACTACTACCACTACCACTACTGCTACTACCTTCACTATATCCACCAAAACCACACACAAAAAAACAACACCGCCTCCATCACCTTGTTGTTGTGCAAATCTGTTTCGGAACGCGTCGGGCGTGTGAAACCCGTGTGAAACACGTGCTTTGTGGGCCATGTGGCGTAGCAAGTAAATCCGGCCCCGTGTACTAAGAGACCAAGAGAACCAAACGTTTCGTTTAAGTAAGAAGCCTCTTTCCTCCGCCCCACCCCCTCCCGCGCGTAACCGTAGAGAAGGAACCGTAACAGTAGCAGCAACCCAAAGAGAGACAGGAGTAGAACAAAAGGGCAAAGCATCCGCGTTTGGTGAGCGATCAGCAATTATTGTCGAATGCAAGTAGTGTGAGAGTAATGCAAAATTCACCATCACCACCACCACCACCAAATAAGTATTGAGTAAATGATTGATGATGTCAGGAAAGTATTGTTAGTTTGAGTAGAAGAGTACACACATTGAAAACACAAGCGACACTAAACATAGAAACAGGAACACCACGCGGCAACTAGCACTACTGCTAGTACTGTTGCTACTGCTGGTCACTATTGCACTCATCACCAATGACACCCTAAACACACGTCACACGTTAAACATTGTTTGTATTTGTCCGTCTTGTTGTGTTAGATTTTAGAGGCGACCTGCGAGAACCGCATCACCCGAGTGTTACCTTACACCAACAAAACAAACTGAGGAGAAACGGTTTTGTGATTGTATAGAAGCAGAAACTACTAAGGCAGAGTGTGCTTGTGTGCTTTACCTTCAATTCTTATTTTTCCCGTTCGCAATTGTTTGATGCTGCCAGGATTAGTGCGCTAGCAGAAGCAGAACAGAACACCCATAGCTAGGTAGATGGTTCAACTCTTGTTCAAACATTAGCTTCCCACGGCCTGTTTCAAGTGCAAGCCCCGTGCTCCCTGCCTGAAGATCCTCGTTCCTCGTGCAGTGCAGCCGTTGCTACTTCGATCGGCCCGGTTTTTTTCTGTTGTTGTTGTTATCGAATCAACTATCGGATGAGTAAACATTTGGCCAATAAATCGTACCATTATCTGTGACTAATTGACACCTGGTTCTCGTTGTTTGTTTCTCGAGTGATGGACACTGGCGCCCAGTTTCAGGGCGAGGGGTAAGTTTCAGCCATTTTAGAGCAGCGACCTGCGGGTGTGGAATCGGTACGACCGATCCATACGGCACGTAATTAGCCTCCCATCTTCGCCCCAACTCCCCTACCACCTACCACCCCTCTCCTCGGACCCTGTAGCGACGAAACACTCGGACTGCTGTTTGTTTCGTGATCGCGTTTGCCACCCGCGATCGGATGATATAATTACACATCGTGCACCTTTTTACCACCAACCAAGTCAAATGATGAAATTCGCTTCGTTTTGCTCTCGTTAGGAGACATATAAGAGTGATTAGATCGTGTTCCAGGTTTTTCGATTTGTGCTACAAGACCACATCCCGGTTCGATCGCGTATCTCGGTGACATTAAGGACGAACAAAACAAGAACCACGCCTTAGCTCGCTAGTGCCTTCCCACATTGCAGTGTCCCGCTTGTCAGCCTTTGCAAAAACGCGCACGAGTGCTAAACGCCACGCCGCAAACGCCTTTACATAAGCCTGACTCGTTTCGTTTCGTTTCGCGCACCGTCCGCAAAGGTCATCGAAGCAGCAACAAGTCGCGCCACGCGCTAGTGCAACAGGTCATCCCGAACCCGTCTCGGCAACACGCGCCTCTTCGCATTCGCATCGTCTCCAGCGCGCTAACGAACGAACCAAAAACCCACATACACAACCAGAACCATGCCTTTCAAGCCAGCTGAAAACCCCAAGTGCCCGAAGTGCGGTGGCAGCAGGTGTTCGCTCCGATCGGCTGCCGGTGGAACGTGTGCACGTTGGCTGCGCCTCGGTCAAGCAGCATTTCGTTGTGTGTTTTTTTTTGTTTACTATTCACACAAACGCATGTTTTACTCTCGTGATGTTGTGCACGATGTTTTCTCGTGCACGGTGATATTTTTAACTTCGGCAGCTCGGCGACAGCGCAGCACGCAGCCGGTTTTGTGGTGTCGCGTGACGTCCCTTGTTCGTGACGTATCGGTGCGGAGTTACCTCCGTGTTTATTCCGCTTTGTTTCATGTTTCGTAAAATGCCTAGTGTTATGCGTTTCTCAATCAATACGATACAATGAGTATCGTGTTAGTTTAACGAACAGTATCACTCCCCATTGTACAGTTGTCGATAGACTCCAGATCGGAGCAGATATTTCGATGTTTTACTCGACTTTATATACTCATCTCTCAGCACGAAGCTTTTAACAAGTCTTGGCACAAAATTCGATTCGAGCGAAGCGAACGGCGGGCATTCGTTTTGCCAAACTAATTGTAAATCACCAACAGCTTGAGCGAAGCGGGAGATGTGAACAGTTGTAAAATGTCGAAATATTACCCTACACTATCGCCGCGTCTGGAAAC
>KZ072305.1:449893-466373 GCA_002091845.1 Anopheles cracens
GTTTCCGATCGGTAACGTGAATGCTTTTAAAAATAAACCCTCCCGCCCACCCAACTCTCCTCCATTCCGACGACATTGCGAGCTGCGTCGGTAAAAAATTTATTGATTGACACCGCAACCCCCCAGAAGCGAAGGCTAGTCAACCCGATCGGCCGATGGGCGACGGTGATCGATCGGACCACGATCGGACAAAGAAAGCGGCGATCGACCACCGGCGGGTTACACGTTGGCGAATACTTTTCGGCCACGAATGGGGTCACATGCTAAACGCTGTGAGCCGGTGCGGTAAGGGGAGACGAGTTCGGCAGAAATACCGACCGCTACCCTTTGCGCCCTGTGCGAGACACTCCGCGAAGCGTTGGACGCGTTGCGGTCGGGGCAATGGTCGAGATGGGCACGGTGCCAACAACGCTGCTAGAATAACATGAGCCGTGGGAAGTACCGCGAGACGGGTTTTGATTGGAAATCGGTATTGAAGCGAGTGCAGGGATCGTCTGGAACACGCTGAGTGGCGTCAACGTTGCATGTGTTGATGCCAAAAGAATCACTTTACTCAGTTTAGCTCATTTTTCTGCTTCATGCGATCGTTGAACCGGAGTTGAAAGATCGTGGGGATGATATTTGATTAAAATAATACAGAATATTTCATCTGCGAAATATTTCATACAGAATGATCGATTGAGGTTATTCTCAACAGCCATGTATTATCAGTACGAAATAATTTAACATTATGCAACATTGCAATCCAATTCAAAGCCAACGGAGATAGTACACAGCTAAGCAACACTTAACAATGTCAGTCGTCAAGTCGCAAACAATGTTACATACAATTGATCGATGTTTCCTCTGAGTACACTTAAAAAATGACACCTAGTATATCGTTGAAACATTTCATACCGGTTGCTATTACAGGCTCTCATGGTACTGAAATATTTCAACATCAGCTCCAACAACGCATCATCGACGCTGTTATGCGTTCTTTTCCACTCTATACCATGCAGCACCCACGGAACAGAAAAAAGCATGAAATAGATCAACCCTTCAGGGAAGAAAGCTTGTCGCGTTACGCAGCTTGTTGACGCTCCGCGCCCCATTCGTATGGTGTTTCCAATTTTCACACATTTATTAATAGATACACCACTCGACGAAGCTTTTCCACCATGGGAGCGTGTGAGATAGCAAGAGAAAGTGAGAGAGAGAAAGAGACACTGAGTTGCAAACCGAGCTGTGGCGAGTTTGGAGAACGCTTCCAACCGCCTACTCGACCGAATATAGCCTCCATCATCGTCACGATCGTGGACGATAATCCCCAAGGCAGGCCCACACTCCTGATCGTCGTCTGTCACAATTAATAGAGTGTCATGCGAAGGGTCTATCGCAGAGTCGCAAGCGAGAAGAAAGACCCGTAATTAACATTCCACCATTCTGTAGGAATGGGCAGTGCATGGAGTGGGCACAAAAATGGGGAAGATATTTTAAAACGTGCTCTAATTATGTTACAGCACCGCGTTGACGAATTGCGAAAGATCGGGTTCGGGCACCCTGTCTGTGAGTGAGTGACTTGCGCTTGTCACTGTGCCAGGAGCACACCGAATGGAACGTGTACGCAAACCCCTCAATAGTTGCAGTACAGTTTTCATCGTTTGCCGTCCTTTCGAAATGGCCACGAACCTACCTGGACACCTATCTCACGGGGAATGATCTCACACCGCGATCAACCCTTGAGGCATACCACCGAACAAATCCTTCACGGGACCTTCCGAAGTTGATTTGATGCGCAGATATTCCCCCATATGACACCAGGTGACCTCTACCGTTCGTGTGCTTCATCAACGGCGCCATCACGCACAAATCATGTTCATCCGCAGGTTTCACACCAAATTTTCACCATAACTCAACGCTCCGCGCCCCATTCGTATGGTGTTTCCAATTTTCACACATTTATTAATAGATACACCACTCGACGAAGCTTTTCCACCTCAACGAAATGCTGCTTGACCGAGGCGCAGCCAACGTGCACACGTTCCACCGGCAGCCGATCGGAGCGAACACCTGCTGCCACCACTTGCCCGGATGAACTTTTCCAACTTTTGGTGTAAGTGTATTAATAAATGTTGCGTGGGCTTGCGAAACGGTGTGCTCTTTTATTTCAGAGTTATTCCCGGTGGGGACTGTTAGACGCTGGCACCGTACCAACGATCCCTATAGATTGCATTCAGCTCATGGAGTTCCTTTCCATTTGTGAGCATCTCTCCTTTCTCTCTCTCTTTCTCTCTCCCTTCCTCACTGTCATAAGCAAACCTGTCATGTTCAACTCATCGAGCCATGCTTAAGTTCTGCAGCCCGGCCAAATCTATCTTTCGATCCCTCCATCCTGTTCGCGCTCAGTTTTGCCCACTGCACCAACAAATTTCCCGAACTCCACGTCCAAACCGTTCTGCGTGGGTGGCTGCTTCAATCTAGCCCCGTTGACAACTTGCCGTAGCCGAGCGGAGAAGTCCGTGAACGTTGATTTTCCTAGTGCTGCTGCTGCTGCTTTAATCGATTAGTTCCTCTCATCTCAATTGGGCAATGAATCATTGGCGCGATGAAAGTTTCACTTGAACAGGAACAGAGCGGCGCTCTTCAAAACGGACCATCGATAAATAATTCAATTTGCGTTCCCCGTGGTATTCTGGTTGGAGAGGTAAGTGAGCATGGCATTTTTATATACAGAAAAGCGAACGACTTCAGAAGCTTATTGTTTTTCCATTTACTCGAACGTGACATCCAAGCATGCCATAAAAGTAACGACTCCTGTCAAACTCTCACAGCTGTCAAACACTAAATGTCATTGTTCGTTAGTAGGCGCTGGGTGTTGCTTTCAAGCGGTTTTGGTTGAAATCGCGTATCGTTCGACCAAAGTTGTGAGCAAAACGCTTCGAATTCGAATGCATTTTAATGAGTGTCTCCTCCGTTTGACATTTGCATCGGTTGGAATGTTAATTATGTTCCATTTTTTTGTGCCGCCGGGAACCCGTTTCACCCAGCTCAACAAAGTAACATAATCGATAGCGTACCAGCGTGGTTTGGCAACGCGATATCTTCATACTCTGTCAACACCCCGGTGTGTATGTGGGGGAGCGAGTAATTACTCTTGCGCCCGGCGAACCGACGCCGATCCTCATCAATTATCTTCGCCGGGAGAGACGACTCGAGACGCGAGCGAGCGAGGTTAAAGATGACACCGGCGTGTTTCGCCGACGCCGAATGCTTTGCGTGCTGCAAAATTCGTCCTAACTCGCGTGGGCGTTGTGGAGCACCATCGTGCGGATGCGCTTTCCCCGTGCAGAATGTGCAGAAAGCAGCATACCTGGCTGTCTTCCTCGAAGGCGAAGAAACTATGGCCACACCACCACTCATCGCGGGCATAAAGTCGTATGAATCACACTTATAAAAATGAGGAATGTTTTCTGCCTCCCACTTGAGCACACCTCTCGCTCTCGCGCCTCACTACCGTTGGTGGTGGAAAAAACACCTCAACGCCAAAACGCTTAGAGCAGAGGAAACCCACGGCATAGAAGAATTCAGTACACCTTTAGAGCAAAAAAAGTTCGTGTGCAGAGCTATTTTTAGGTGCACCACACTACATCTGCATGCTTCGAGAGGCAGAGGCGTGTGCGTGTGAAAGGGATGGATGGCTGCAGCAGGAGAAAAAGAACGAAACGAATAAACACCTTAACACAACTCCTAAGCACGGTAAACATTTCGGCGAGGGAAAACTCTGCCCGAAGATCTGCTCCAAAACTCCAACTCGACTTTTTCGCTGGAGAGTTTTCTATTTTAGATCGCTTGAAGTGTTGCGGCAGACGAACAGCAGCATGCACGCGGGGAGATAATTTGACGATCATTAGGGTCGATAAAATGTGATCAAAATGGGAATGCAATGTTTACACCGAGATAAACAAAAGGAGCAGGACTGTTTCTTTTACGGGAACGTTTGCGGGCCTGCAGTTTTGTTAGTTTCCATTTTAAACATTTATATCTCTATCCGTTTAGCAGCGCAAAATGACATCATTTCATTCCCATAAGTCATTCCACACATTGTCCGTCGGCCACTTCCAAATCACACCCAAGAGGCCCCGGTAACCTTTCCAAACAAATTTTGCCGGAAAACGTGGAACCAGCGATCGGTCGAGACAGGTGAGAACAGGGGAGTCGCTCAGGTTTTCGTCACTCCGCGCGCGTCCAACGTCCACGGCCCCCGTCGGAGACCTTGCCTAGCACACCTAGCAGCACCCCGTAAAAGCACACCTCAGTCGTCGATGGTCGGACGGACGGGCGGCTCGAAAAAATTGGAGCTCCACTAAAAATACATCTCCGGCCTCATCTGCCAAAAATAGTTCCGCAGGAGAAAATTCTTCGTCAACGTCTCGCACGCGCTGCCCCGGGCCCCGGGTCCCGGCCCAGTAAGTCATACGCGCTCCTGCCTCCCACACGATGCGTGGAACGATGCCTGCGATGCGGCACCGTCAACCGGCGGAAGAAAAATCACTTCACATTAATATGTATTTTTCACTCGGACGATCAATCCCGACCCCGTACCGTAGAGGATCGTTTACGTCGCTGCCGCCGGTGGGCTGGCGAACAGTTTCACCGTCCGGAAAGGAGGATTACCCATGGACTATTTCAAACTGCCCGTAGTTAACACAGTCTCCGGTGCCGCAATTGTATGGCGATAATTTCGTCTGCGAATACATTCGAAGCAGCGAGATGATCCTTTGACATTCGCTCAGTGCGGTGCTCATAATTTCGATCGTGCCGTAAACATTTCCACCCAGGCGTGCCCAATTAATGCGCGCGGTTCGAGTTTCCCGTGTATCCACACGGACAGCGAACCGGATTCCTTTGTGTACGTAGTTCGGATGGAAATTGTCATAAATTTGGTGCCCATCATCGAGCCGATCGTGCTCGCGCGATGTCGTAACGTGCGGTGGCGGGCGCTTACGTGTCCATTAGAGCGACCGAGCGCGTAGAAGTGATTCATCGTTCCCGCCGGTCCGGGAGGAACACCAGCTTCTTGTGATGTTGATGTGCAGCCAGTGTCCGAGCAGACAAATAACAACAGATGAGTAACAAGCTTCGGATGCAAATGGCGAGGTGTCATAACGAAATATGTAAACCCTGCAGTTGTACAACTGACGAATTGCCATTGGGGAATTAAATGTTTAATTACAAATATCTCTCTTCGCAGGCTATTTTCTACATGTTCCTTGTGTTGGACTTATTCTGGGCTTTGTTGTTCAGTCCATGTTTCATATAAAATATTGTTATTCTTCTACGTTCAACATTCCTGGAATTTACTTAATCTGTATAGAGCCGGTATCCTTTCAATACTCACAGGGAATGACTGTGATATATTTCGGAACAATTGTGATATATTTCAAACTAAATTTCGGATACATTTCGAAGTACATTTCGTTTGTAAGACGACTATTCCAAATTAGGTTTTGTGCATTTATTCCCGGCTGATGTTGAAACTTATCGTACTAAACAATCATTAGCGTTTCTGTTGCATAAATTCATGGAAAATTGCTAAATTGCAATTTGTGTTATTTTCAGTTCGTTTGAGCTTATTCGAAGGGTTAAATCATTCTCTGTTTATTTTCCACCAACAGAACGAGCGAAAAGAAAACACACTCTTCACTTGTTCGCTACAACTCGTTCAACCCCTTTTTACCAGCGACAGTAAGAAAAAAACACGACCACAGGCTGTGTGCGCGAGAAAATAATGATAGCGGGATGATTCATAACCGCGACACTAGAATGTGTTCCGTGGTACCCGCGGCGCGGCAATCCCACGCGTGCCACCCGATGCGCTGTGACGTGGTTTTGTCGCTCTTGGCGGAATGAAAATGACACCCGATGTGAAATAAAATGGCGAGAATAAATGTCGGGCTGCGCGTGCTTTGTGGGAGCGGTCTCCCCGAGGAAAAGCGCGACGTCCGACCGTCACCGACGCTCAGTCTGATTGTGCACGCCTTTTACGAGGTGTCACTTCGTGCTCGCGAAAAGGGAAAGTGGCCAGTTTCGTGCGGTAGGGAACAACGACACGTTCCTTCGAAAAAAAGGGAGAGACTTCCACTGGCGGCAGGCAAAACTATCAGTCCCGATGCGGTGCGGAACCACCTTCTGGACCACCCAGGCTCATCCTTCCATCAAAACTGGGCCGCTCGAAGGTGCGCGGCTCGGTCGCGAGCGGTGGACCGACACGACACTTGTGGAGTGAAGAGGGTTCTATTTTAGGCCGATGTAGAAAAATGACGATATGCTACTTAAAATAGCCACCGCCGTGTTTTCTCATTTTATAATACTTCTTTTTCACCTGCTAAAATTATATTTTCCATCTCGCTCCGGCATGAGCGATTCCTATTCCGCACCGTTTTCACGCACACGACCGCGACCCACCTTTGGACGTTGTTTACTTCGCCAAACAAATCGCCCCGTGCGTTGGAAACGATCTTACGGATCTCTGCTAAGCAGTGTTTCTCTGTTTCGTGCGCTTGCCTGAACGCGATGGAAAATAAATAAAAACGTATTCAAAACGCGGCGAGCTGCATTCCGACGGCACGATTACCTTGAGCGAGAGAAATTACGGACGAGATTATTTCAGCAGCAGTATTACGTAAAACTGCAGGTGAAATAATGCAGCATGCAACGGAAATAGAAAGCACCGCCGTGGATACATGAGTCAAATGTATGAAAAAGAATACAAAAGCATTGACATGCCTAAGGGATAAAGAAAAGATAAATGAATGAAAATTGTATTAGTGTACAAAATAGTCATACTCTTTTACAAACATTCTAATGAAACTTGGGTATGATTCGTTGCTATATGCGTTGAAAATATAAAAAACAACAATAATTTTAACCCGGTATGTTTTAAGCACGTGCAAATAATCACCTTAAACAGATAGGCTCTTCACATCAACACTAGGCATTTGTTTATTGTTGATGACACACAACAAACAAATGCGTAGAAAACAGGATAAATATGAAAACAATCTCAAGGATATTTGAAAATAGTAAAAAAACATTTGATATAAACAATCTCTTCGGCGACCGCAGCGCCTTTTCGAAAACCTAAATTCGAACTCAAAATATTGGTTCGAACAAAATCCACCAGGTGGCGTTCGAGCGGGAAAAACGTACAGCAGGGTTCGTGAACTTATGGAAAAATTTCGATCTGATGTCAAGTTTTGAATGAAATATACCAACGAAGGAACAAGTGAAGGAAAAGTAATTTGATTTGTTGTAAATGTATAAATTAGAATTAAAACTCACAAACATTTTTGTAAAACAAATTTATTCTAAACTTTTCTGCAAACTGCATGTTGAACATTCACGTACTAACATTCGTTCAGCGTTGGCCCTTACCCAGCCGTTGCCGATAAACAAATATCGGGTAACCTAAACAATATTTAACCACCGCATGCAAAACCAGACCAGGGCGTCCCCCAGCCCGGCGAGTTCAATCGCTGATCGGTAGAAATGGCCAAAACCGCACCGGATCGTATCGGCTTCCCAGCGAAACCTCGACAACTGATCGATCGAGCACGGTTCGGTGGAAGTGTAAATAAATCACCCGCAAATCGTAAACCTTTGGCCGAATTTTCCATTCTCCAAGCCGGCGCTGGTGGACATTCCTTAACGGATAGGTTTGCTGTTTTTTTTTTCGCCTGGTCAGCACGCTCTCGCACGAGAAGCACGCCGTCCGAAAGCGTATAATTAGTCGAAGGTCCCCACTCGCCACCATGTACCGTCGGCCTCCAAAGCAGAAACCCCAAGGAAAAGCAAACAAGGGAAAGAAAAACACGCACACACCGCTGGGCTGGGGGAAATTCCTTGCCTCTGCCGACACACCCACACCCAGAGGCACTTAATGGACTGGAAAGATCATGGCCCCATAGCTCGCGCGCGATGAAGTGGTACACATTGCGAAACGTGCGCTCCGCCTGTTCGAGGACGATTTTTATTAGCTGTCAAAAGTGTGAAACCACGCACACTGTGTTCCCCACACACGCGTAGGCCGTGGCACGGCTCGTGTGCTGCTGGTGATGCAATCACAGTGTGCCATCCCGTTCGCACCTCGTTCTAATAACCCCGTAACCATGGGCGACACGCCATCTCAGAACCCACCCGAAATCGAGATGCCCGTTTGTTTTACGAAATAGAATTAATTTTATTACAGATAAATTATCAACGAATTTTCCTGCCCCTCTCAAAAACCCCCCGCGGCCCGCTCCTCCGGGGACGCCTGGGAAATTATAATAGCTCAAGGTGTATAAAGCCGCACGCCGTATCAGTAATACCAGTTCTCGATAAAATGTTTTAAGCACGTGCAAATAATCACCTTAAACAGATAGGCTCTTTACATCAACACTAGGCATTTGTTTATTGTTGATGACACACAACACACAAATGCGTAGAAAACAGGAAAAAATATGAAAACAATCTCAAGGATATTTGAAAATAGTAAAAAGAACATTTGTTATAAACAATCTCTTCGGCGACCGCAGCGCCTTTTCGAAAATCTAAATTCGAACTCAAAATATTGGTTCGAACAAAATCCACCAGGTGGCGTTCGAGCGGGAAAAACGTACAGCAGGGTTCGTGAACTTATGGAAAAATTTCGATCTGATGTCAAGTTTTGAATGAAATATACCAACGAAGGAACAAGTGAAGGAAAAGTAATTTGATTTGTTGTAAATGTATAAATTAGAATTAAAACTCACAAACATTTTTGTAAAACAAATTTATTCTAAACTTTTCTGCAAACTGCATGTTGAACATTCACGTACTAACATTCGTTCAGCGTTGGCCCTTACCCAGCCGTTGCCGATAAACAAATATCGGGTAACCTAAACAATATTTAACCACCGCATGCAAAACCAGACCAGGGCGTCCCCCAGCCCGGCGAGTTCAATCGCTGATCGGTAGAAATGGCCAAAACCGCACCGGATCGTATCGGCTTCCCAGCGAAACCTCGACAACTGATCGATCGAGCACGGTTCGGTGGAAGTGTAAATAAATCACCCGCAAATCGTAAACCTTTGGCCGAATTTTCCATTCTCCAAGCCGGCGCTGGTGGACATTCCTTAACGGATAGGTTTGCTGTTTTTTTTTTCGCGATTTAATTTTAGAACAACGCCAGAAGAGGACCCCTTCTTCACCCTCCTCGATCGCCCCGAGAAGAGTGGATCACATCTCCTTCCATCTCTCAAGGTTATGATCAAACGTAGCTCCGAGAGTATCGTTTTTTTTTTTATAAAACGGACTTTTATCCTCCTCCAACCCATTTCCTTTGTTTGTTTTATCGCAAGCGTCCTCGGCGGCGTCCTATCGTTTGATGACCCATGCCGGATAGGGAGGTTTGGACGCGTTTATTTGTTGGAGGATCACCTCAACTTCAAACGATGGTTGTGCGAACAGACGCAAGTTCGGTTTTAATGGGAAGCAGTTGGTCTCTCGTTCTGCAGTTGGTCACACGATTTAAGTGGTCCAATAAAATGCAGCGTGAAACAACATCCGCCAGCATCCCTGTTAGTGACTGCTGCTGTTGCTGCTGGTGCTCACCATCATCGAATCCGCGATGTCCACAAACGATCCAAACGAACTAAATATAGAGATGAGTACGGCGTATCCGCTGCGAGTCGCCAATGGAAGCGTGGTAGCATCGTCCAACATCACCCACTCCTGCCGCCGCAAACCGGATTGTTCCACGCCTGGCAACAACGCGATCGGTTGTCACTTTGGGTCCGCTGCACATGCTCCACACGGCGGCTTATTCGTCGAAATTTTCCGCCACCTCCCCAAGTACGATGAACTTCAGCTCGGGAGCTACCACGGTGTGTCGCATCGAGAATCGTCTGGTAGCGTCCCGCCCGGTACGGTTAGGTCATTGATGGAATGCCACAAAACATGACACAAACAAACACCGCTCCAAACACGCGCGTCCGTAGTTCGTGAAGAGCGAAAGTGATTCTTTCCCGAGCACCTGAGTAGGCCGCACGAAAATAGCCGCCGATGAGATCCGATCGACTTTAAATATACGATCACGGGCTCCGGTTCGGTTGGATTGTCGATTATTTCCATCGCGCGTTGCTTGTTTGGCAATGAAAACAGTCGCTCGCCCGCTGGTGACGTGTTTACTATAAAATACACACATCATTATTTCGAGAACGTTCGGCTCGAACGAAACGACCGAAAGACACCGCGGAAAACTCCATGAGGCGTCCGAAGCACGGGGTTTGTGCGGATAGCGTGAGTAATTTATTTCCGTCCAAATGACAGATTCGCGGCAGACGCACTAGACGCTTTATTTTGGACTTTTTTTTCTTCTCTTGGAGCTGAATTTTTGCGTAGATTCTACTGCCACAATGTGCCTAATGGATGGGGTGAAAGTGGGCGAGTTAAGATAAGAAGATGAAATGGACGAAACTGAGAAAGGGAAGCAGAAGACGTAGCTTGCTAATAGCTGGCGCTGTTCGGGATGGTTGCTGCTAGATCGATGTTTACTTGCCATTGAATGAATGATCACTTTACCGAAGAAGAAGCATTTAACAGTCCATGAAAGAGAGTTCATCAGTGATAAAGAATGATAGAAGAATGCTAGAAGAATCCCAAAGGCGAAGTATTGCATTCCAGCATACGGCCGATTTGATAGATCGCATTCATTGCCAGTGATGCAATCGCTTCTTTCTGCAAGCTGCATTCTAACACGCGCCTGATGCATGACCGCTCCAAATGCATTGTTTATCATACGTTTTGAGCGTGAAATTTGCAACGAATTTTGAAGAATTGCTGCCTCAGTTGCCCGAACCTCTACCATTTCAAACGTCACACTTTCATCTTGTTGGAATGTCCTGCGTGTTTCACGATCCCACCATGAGCAGCTGACTAATACCGCCATACGGAAATGGTACGCTCGTGCTTGTGTGATTCACCTGTTGAGCAATGTTCTAACCGCCGCAAACCTGACCTTAGCTCCACACGGAAAGCAACGCGTACTGTGTTCCACTCCATTTATGCCCGATCTCCACTCGATCGCACCCGATCACCTTCAAACCTCTGCCGCGTAACTCTTGAGAACGCGATTTAATTTTAGAACAACGCCAGAAGAGGACCCCTTCTTCACCCTCCTCGATCGCCCCGAGAAGAGTGGATCACATCTCCTTCCATCTCTCAAGGTTATGATCAAACGTAGCTCCGAGAGTATCGTTTTTTTTTTTATAAAACGGACTTTTATCCTCCTCCAACCCATTTCCTTTGTTTGTTTTATCGCAAGCGTCCTCGGCGGCGTCCTATCGTTTGATGACCCATGCCGGATAGGGAGGTTTGGACGCGTTTATTTGTTGGAGGATCACCTCAACTTCAAACGATGGTTGTGCGAACAGACGCAAGTTCGGTTTTAATGGGAAGCAGTTGGTCTCTCGTTCTGCAGTTGGTCACACGATTTAAGTGGTCCAATAAAATGCAGCGTGAAACAACATCCGCCAGCATCCCTGTTAGTGACTGCTGCTGTTGCTGCTGGTGCTCATCATCATCGAATCCGCGATGTCCACAAACGATCCAAACGAACTAAATATAGAGATGAGTACGGCGTATCCGCTGCGAGTCGCCAATGGAAGCGTGGTAGCATCGTCCAACATCACCCACTCCTGCCGCCGCAAACCGGATTGTTCCACGCCTGGCAACAACGCGATCGGTTGTCACTTTGGGTCCGCTGCACATGCTCCACACGGCGGCTTATTCGTCGAAATTTTCCGCCACCTCCCCAAGTACGATGAACTTCAGCTCGGGAGCTACCACGGTGTGTCGCATCGAGAATCGTCTGGTAGCGTCCCGCCCGGTACGGTTAGGTCATTGATGGAATGCCACAAAACATGACACAAACAAACACCGCTCCAAACACGCGCGTCCGTAGTTCGTGAAGAGCGAAAGTGATTCTTTCCCGAGCACCTGAGTAGGCCGCACGAAAATAGCCGCCGATGAGATCCGATCGACTTTAAATATACGATCACGGGCTCATCTCCTGCATTGTGTGTACTCTCCTCCCGAAGGCCGATGCGTGTGTACACATTCCACAACGTCCGAATCATCATCCACCCGGCAGACATCCGACAGACAGTGCCCGGAGCACCAACAACTCGTCACGTCAAACAAACAAAAAACGCCGCTAACTTCGATGCTGTGCGGTTTGGTCAGTGTGAGTAAAGTGTGCGGTACGTTTTGTATTGGTGATTCGATTCTTAGTATATTTGACTTATTCTTAGCATCAACCTATCGTACAATATGAGCTGTTTGTTTAGGTTTGGACTATTCTATGTTCTTTGATCAATTAGCTGGACTCCGAAAGTCTGTGCTGGCAACACTGCTACGATACTGACAGCGGACGCTTCAGACACTAGAAACTCCAAAAGCCTCCCAAAGATGCGCAATTTACAGGGAGCGCTCTAGTTGAATCCTACAAGCAATGAAGTCTACATCTCAATCCTTTTCCTTTTTCCTCAACTGCCGCCTGCCTAAGATCGCTTTTGTTTTTCCGAAATTTAATACCGACAGCAAGGAGAGGGAGCTTACGGAAAGGTGCCGGACCCTCGTCGGCCCCCCGACACGTGCGCACACAAGCCGACGCTTTTGCATCATCACGATTCGGCCCAGGAAACGGTCGGTTCGGTTGGATTGTCGATTATTTCCATCGCGCGTTGCTTGTTTGGCAATGAAAACAGTCGCTCGCCCGCTGGTGACGTATTTCCTGCCCCTCTCAAAAACCCCCCGCGGCCCGCTCCTCCGGGGACGCCTGGGAAATTATAATAGCTCAAGGTGTATAAAGCCGCACGCCGTATCAGTAATACCAGTTCTCGATAAACAGTCGAATCGGGACGCCGTCGGTGCGACTTCCATGGAGTCTCGATCTAACTCGCACGCTCCAGCTTCCTCTATCTGCGCTCGACCTCCTATATCTTACACACTCGCGGGAATCTATGTGGGCGGGAATCGGGATCAGGGAAGTGGTGCATGTATGTGTGTCTGTGTTGCCTGTGGGTGCATGTGTGCGCGCATGTTTATGTGTGCTGATGGATGCCGTTTGTACACATTTCCGAACCGGTGCTCGTACCACCGTCGCCGCACGGTTGGTTTTACTTTCCGAGGATGATTTTACGACCGGCGCCAAGGTTCTGGCCGGCCTGGTTCGCGCCCTTGTTCGTGCCCGCCTGCAGCCCGATGATGGTCTGGCCGGCGTTCAGCTGCTCCTCGGTGAAGTTGCGCTTGCACTCATCCGCCGGCTTCGGTCCGAGGAACGGGCCCTGGAACTCGGGATGCTTGTAGCACTGTGTGGAGGAAGATCCGCATTAGGACACGTGTTCGGCGTAGAGCTCTCTCCCCGACTGCGCACTTACCGCTCGGCCCAGGGCGAAGATTGTGCTCGTGACTTGGGCTATGTCTTTCTTCTCGTACAGATCGACCGTTTGGAAGACGTCCAGATCGGGCACGCCGTACTTCTTGATCGCCTGCTGGAACAGGTTGATGTTCTCCATCATCTTGAACTGGCCGCCGGACGTGTTGATCTTGGACACTGCGCCCGGTTCCAGCTTGTTGATCAGCTTGCACAGGATCAGCCCGTCGCGGAGCGCATCCTCGTACAGGACGCCGGCCGGGAACTTCTCACCGAGCACCTCCTCGACCCAGTACTGGGCCTCCTTATCCTTCTCCAGGTCACGCTTGCCGGCGATCTGGATAAGGGGTACGGAAAACGATCAAATTCCTGGCACGGATGACAGACACCGACAAGTCACTGTTGGCACTACCAACCTTAGCACGAACTTGACGCTCCAAAGCCATTTTGCTACTGCGTATCGAAACTTTGCGCTTTTCTTTCACGAAACCTGCTGCACGTCTCACGATCACACTTCGGCTCTGGCGACTCTCGCTCGAATACTGACGACCGCTCTGGCCAGCACGATTGCTTTTAAACTTCTTCAACACGTCGGTGTGCGCGCGATGGAAAAACATGCGCCCGCGACTGCGCACGACCGATTCCCGGACCGAATCGTGTCGGACACGTCGGATACCCGGTTGTCCCGCCTGCCTAAGATCGCTTTTGTTTTTCCGAAATTTAATACCGACAGCAAGGAGAGGGAGCTTACGGAAAGGTGCCGGACAGTTGCTGATGCTGTTGTTGTTGTTGTTGTGGTGGTGGTGGCTGTTGTTGTTGTTGCCGCTGCTCGTACCATTGCTGACCACAAGATGATGGTGGTTGGGCCCGTGGTGGAGACTCGAACCGTTCAGATCGTCTGTCAGTTTTCCTGCGAGAGACAAATGCGACAAAAATGATATGAGAAGCGTGTCGAGAGAACAAAAAACAAATCCCATTCCCCATAGTCAGACGCAGCGGAAGGATGAGAACTCGCTCGTGTGCTCGTACACCCCGGGTGACATGCGGCAAAACGTGCCACGACAGTTACGGATGATCTCTCGAAACGATGGCGAAAGCGCCCTTATGCCAGTTCGGAAAAGATGTCCACAGGCACCGAATGTGAAGTAGTTGCCCGTTCCGAGCGAGGATGGAGCTGCAGCAACAAACGCAAACTTCATAATCCATAATTCATAAACTGGCAAAGTTGGACCAGCGTTCGCGTTGTCCGTACAGCATTCTCCAGCATCTCCAAAAAGGAATGAAGCGAAAAAGGACCACTATGGTAGTAGAGTAAAACAAAAAAATGTCCCCACCACTTACGTACGTACGAGATCGAATATTCGAAAATGAATATGGTTCCACTGTTGGGAGGTAAAATCGGAAGTGGGAGCTGGACGAAGGGCTAGATTTACAAAACTTTGCGACTAACGTGACAGAGTCGAGGTCGCTAGCCAAGATGATGAACTATCGCGTTCGAAATTGAGCTAGTGCTGGAAGGATATTATTATGAGTTATGTTGCAAATGATTGGATGCCTGTTGAGAAAGTATTATCATGTCTGGATTGTTGTGTTTCAAAATCTTAGACATCGTGAAAATCGTGTTAGTCAAAATCTTTCTCTCCGTATGATGAGCTAATAATGGCACCGTGATGGAATCCAAGGCAAGAACTTATAATTTCGTGCAATTAAAATTAATTCCTTCACATTCACAAAGCACTTCCAGCAGTTGAACTTTGCCGACCCGTAAATATCAATATCACTCCACCGGGTTTGTCCTCATAACGCTAATGCACCTGCCATTTGTATACAGCGAACGTGTACGAGATGAGTGAAGAAATCTTTTCCAACATCGCGCTGGGCTGGATTTGTGGCAACATACAGCCACCTGTTACACACCACGCAGGACGAACGCTCTTCACGCCTCATTTTGTTTTCGACGGACGCGAATGGGAAGCTTCGTGGTGGTAGCTGGCACGCGAGGTACGCGGGCGCGATTTCTAGCGAAATGTATTAAATTGGTTTAATCTAGAAAATTGCTTGTTACACCGTTCATTTATACGAATTAATGTCAGATTATTTCGAAAATGTCGCGCCTGCTGCCTGCCTGTTGGCCCATTCCGAGAGCGCGCTCCAGCCCGTGTAACGCACGATGACTTGCCCAGACTTGCTTACACAGGAGACGAGCGACTCAGAAAAGCACATCCTCGGCATGTCCGGAGATCAGCTCGAATGCGGGATGGGCGTTCTGCGTACGCGTTCGAGGGTACATAATTTCTTACCCGCTTAGAAGAAGAAATCTAGGACGACTCACAATGTTGGAGGAGAAAATTGCACGGACGAGCGAGAGCGAGAGAGACAGACGCAGAAAAGCATTCACCAAGACGGTCCTGGTGGTGTTTTCTCTTGATTTGTTTTTCCCAGCCGAGAAGAGACTGGGATATCGCCGACTTGCTTCCGGTGACTTTTATAATGAAAAATTTACGACGGCACCATCCCGATACCAAATGGGACCACTTTCGCAAACCGTCGAAGCGTCGAATGACGGACGTAGCGGGCGTTGGGCGGGGAATGATGTGGCGAGCGAGTGTGGGTGTGGAAAATGACAATGGCGTCTCGTTTGGTGCACGCGCGCTCGCCTCTGTGTGTGTGCGTGCTGGTGTGTGGTACGAATCGAGAGACAGGATAGCAGTCATTGTGCGACACACAACCCACCCTCAACCAACCCGAAGAGAAAAAAAAACAAAACAAACCCCCGTCGTCCGTTGTCAGGGAAACCCGCTGCGACACAGATAATGCTGGAGCGCCGCGCGCGCTTTGCGAAATCGGTGGAAAACACTTACCATTAATTGGTTTGATATCACCGTTCGACTGGTGGGAGGAGGCGCTCGAGTTGGGCGTGGTGGACAGGGTGGTGACGGACAGGCAGGGCGAGCCGGGCGGCTTGATGTCCTTCGGGGTCGTGCTGCCACCGTTCACCGCCGACTTCTGTTCGCTCTTCACGGACGATGAATCTTGATTAGC
>KZ072306.1:16975-28009 GCA_002091845.1 Anopheles cracens
AAAGCTAATATATGATTAAATACTTTATAATAAAAGCTACACATAGATGAAACTTTAATTCCAACGATCAATTCTAACCTTTCGAAATAAACAAAAAACTTCCCAGTAGGAACTACTACACACTTTCAGTCAAAGGCTTCGGTAATAGCAATGGATTAATTCATTTCTCTTAGCTAAACTTCATTTGGTTCATTCGTATAGACAATTAAAGCTATATTGACCAAGATAATTAAAAGCTACCATTTATTTCCTCATCGTGATATGATTGGCATCATCAAACGATCGTTTTCATTCTGTAAGAATTGGCACTGTTATTTAGCAATGTGACGGCAATGTTGAATCCGTATGTTTGTGTAAGGCACTGTTAATTGAATAATTTTTCGCGATCTGTTAACGCATTCTATATATGGCTCTGAAAGAGCGAATAAAGTTTAAAGTGAGTGAGGCTTATTATTTAATAAAGTGGTACACAAAGTTAACAGTCTAGTTAAGAGGCTTATAATAGAACGATAAAGTGGCGTGAATGACTTGTTTTTTTTTTTTCAAACCACAAACTATAACAAGCGACAAAGACACATAGTATATGTGACTGAGCGAATATTTCTTTGCGTCTTTGTCATCAAATGTTATAGTTTATATAGTAACGACCACTAATGCATATCATTGATGACACTTAAACATCTAATCGAGCAATAAAACGAGATTGCACTGTTAAACTTGATGACATTATGCAACTCGTACCGCTTTGCGAGTGATTCATGACGAACAGGAACTATTTAGCCTATACATTTTCCAGTGATTTAGTGACGTTTTATGAGAAAGGATGTCCGGAAATTAAATTTAAAAAACATTTACCCTTGCATGCGCAAACATATATAAGGAAGAGAAGGATGTACAGGGCACATCATCTGCTCATTGTGCCTTCAATCAGCATCGATACGTCCGGTTTGCCGCTGGGCTAATTATGCCATGTCGTCATAAAGTATCAATCGTACGAAATGCTAATTACACCCTAGGAGACCCGAGTAAGTTATTATCTAAATCTTTGCCGCCGTTGTTCCCGTCCTACGGCTCCTATCATATTCTAGTGATTGTCTTTGCCAATGCCTTGTTGGATGATGTGAATGTAGTAGGAGAAGTTGCATTAATTCTCTCGGTCGTCTCAGCACCAGTCAGTTGTCTTACCTCTCGAGCGCGTGCACTGTTGTGTAAATTTGCCCAGTGACCCCCACCTGTCGATGCATTGTTAGATGTCGATGGCGCAAGAGTGGATGGAGACAGTCGCCGGCAATGAAACGTACTCAAATTAGATATCTCACAGAGTTTCAGACATGATGTGAGGAGCTCTTCTCACAGTACATACGCCTTGCTTTCCTTCCGAGGGGTTCGCGAAGAGGTGGGCTGTTATCATTAATTCAACTCCTAATAACTTCTCCTCCCACTTTAAGGGCTCACCGATGCCATTGGCAATAACGCGTATTTCTCGGCGAACCGATTTGAAGAGTCGATCAAGCTCCATAGCTAATCGGCTGGCGTAGGTTTTTTTTGCAAATTTTAGTGACAGCACGACGACAACGCTAGAACAAATAATTTCATTTCAAATTGGACAAGACGCTGAGAACAAGCGAATGGTTGATGACAATTGAAAGGTTGGATGGAAAACGTAACACGTAATGAGGTGTACAAATTATAGGTTGCTTGTAAGACCGCCTTTCGAGACGTTGCCCGTATCTGTGGGATGTAAGTGAGAAGTGATGGATATGAAAAGCTCATGGTTAATGGGAAAAATAGGACAACCGTAGCTTGTACCTAGGCAGTTTAATATGCTGGTGTAATAGAGACTGGTCATTGAGAAAATTATTGAGGCACGAAATTGGTGTTATTGTCATATCTACTTCGGGGTAACTACTTGGAACAAACCTGAACTGTGTTAATAATAATACACCATTAAAAAGGCCAGAAATGGCGAGGGATTTCAATTAATTTGCCCTAGGCAAAAAACCTGAACTGTGTTAATAATAATACACCATTAAAAAGGCCAGAAATGGCGAGGGATTTCAATTAATTTGCCCTAGGCAAAGGTATATTTTTCAAATATTTCGACACTTACGGTTACGATAAACTGGATCGAACAATCCTAACGTGCAAATTTGATGTCAATTGACACCTAGAAGCCTATTTTTGGCATTTGTTGACCACATGGGTTGAAATTGTCACAGAGTTTGTGAAATTCCGTTTCGTCACCCGGCACCCGTCGTCACCCGTCATCCCATCTTCCCGTTTCGTCACCCGGCATCCTCAAGTAAAAATCGGTCCTTACAAAAATCATAAAAACCATCAAAACTATGAGTAAAAATTTAGCATTTTACAACAAAAGATAATTAGGCCGATCGATACAAATTAAAAGACAATATTAAGTTAACCAATTTATCAAGGTATGTCCTGAAGTGATGCATGGGTTGTTCTCTTATTATACGGAAGTCGGGAATGAAATCAGCAACTCATCCCCATTAAACTCTGCACCAATTTGCGTAGATATGTTATTTTACCATTAAAACGTATGTTGTACGCATATTATTTGAAGCGGTATTCTATAAACATTCGGATTAGCACTTATTCTAAAACTTCACTGAAGGCGGTTTGAAGACCGATAATATAACCGTTGATTTGATTAAAAAAATGCAAAGAAGTTAAAGTTTTGCTATATTTGTTGCAGGACATAACTGCCTATAGAACATTAAATAAATATAAAAATGTCTGATTAAAACCTTATACAGTACCATTAGTAGCACTATTAGTAAAAATATGATAGTGTCGTTTAACATTATAAAACAGAACATAAACATTATGCTTATGTTATAGCAAAATAAACTGTATGTTATAAAAACAACAAAACGTGTTATTACGTGTTCAAATAATAACAAAAAACAACAAAACAAGACAAAGATAAACAAACACTGTTACGTAAACACGTATATTATAACAAAACGATATATTGATTATAGGATAGACACATTTGTTTAAACAGCAAAACTCTCACTTTAAGGCTTCTGCTAAAACAAATATATAACATGTAACCTAATGTCATCGTAGTATCAACAAGAATTGGTGATTTATTGATACCTGCAAAACACGTCAATAACCATGTATTTTAGCTTGGTGTATGCCTTTACGCATTTATTTAAGTTCAGATAAATGCTCACACCTAAATCTTAAATACTGATGTTTCCAACAGTGAAGGATTGATTAATAAAAAAATCATAATAAAAATTAATTGAATTTCCACATTCCAGATCAGATCATTAATCAAAATTCACAGCAAAACAAATCATTAATGGATAATTTAACAACTAGAAAAAAAACTTATTCTAAATGTTTTACCAGTTTTTGATAAATTGTATAAATTGTTGTAATAAAACAATAAATGATAAATTGTTTTGTAATAAAACAACAAACTGTCCCGGCCACCTGCCGTGAATGGTGCGGTGTGCAAGCAAATCTGACAAATGTAAAAAGCTGACTATCCGCATATTTTTATAACAGATTGGATTGGGTGAATAACAATAAATCGAAAACAATGCAAAATAAAAACACATCTTGGTAGATTAAATTCTTACTTTTTGCTGGACTGTATAGTATTATTAAAAAAAAATTAACAAGTGGGATTTTTCTTTAAGAAAGTGTCGCAATTTAAATTGTACAAAATCATCTGGAGCGACCTTTCCACGCTCCCGTGCATATCTGCGTAGCACTGTATCGGATGATGAAGTGTGAGAAGATTTATCGACATAATGTGCGCAACCGTTGGTCGTCATTATAAAAATTGATGGAATCGAACTAACATAGAACACTTTGTGAAAGATCATTCTCTGCCAGCCTCATCCCGCTGAGCTCGCGTCGTCGTTTGGTGTGGTTCTGCTTGTACATAAAGTTATACAAAATACACAAAACAGCACGATACTCCCCTTCCTACCTCTGCCCTCTCCTCCACTGCACTCTTCCCACAATCCCTCCCCTGTCGGAACTTTAAATTACATGATGATTTTCAGAATGGAATTCGCAGTTCACCGACGATCTTCGTTAGATAAGTTGTTCTTTTTTCCCGCACGGTATGGTAATTATTCATTTCCTGAATACCTTCCAAACTAACACACTTCATGTTCCCGGAGGCCTTTCGAAGAGGTTCATCAATCTATTTTAGTTATTCTTGCACAGCATCGCCGGCATGCTTAAGCGATCCCAGCAGTCGCCTGCGTCGCCGTGGATATACCGTTCGACCCACATTTACGTTTGCAAGCGGAACTAATTAAACGGTTCGAATTGAACCGAGTTTCAATCTATTTCATTAATCAGCCCCGCCTGGACTGCCCTTTCGTGAGCGATACCAGGCGAAACCCCTCAGTTCTTTGGGACAGACTTAGTGCTAGTGTCTAAGGTCAGCAATTGAACGCTTTGCTTTTCATGCGCGATGGTTAATGCAGTGGTTGGAGGATTTTGGATGCGAAATAACCGTGCGCGAAGCTGTGGAAGAGTGGATGGGCATGCGATGTGCCCGGGTTTTGTTGCTACGGTGGTGATATATCTCTTCTATGGGCAGCCATCGCAGACATCGACGATCACGATCCCGGAAGAGATGGGAAAGAAAGCAGAAAGTAGTGTGGAAGCAAGATAAAACAAATCTGATCAAACTGTGCCTGTGGTCTTACTGATTTTGTTTTTTTTTAACACGTCTAGTCTGTTGTCCATGCTTAGAGATGCAAGCTGAACGCTGTTAAAGAGATGATCTAATCAGATCGGAAACGTCAATGTAAAACGTGTCTCCATTCGTTCATTCCATTTGCGTGATAGTTTGTGCAATACATTGAACAAAAGGGAGCATGTAAATTAATATTGGAATAACCATAAGCATTAAACTAACGGCTACACGGCTAGATTGACTTTAGAATGTTGTGAATTTACTAGAGATCTTTGTTGAAAAACATGAACCAAATGCTTACATGAGGCAAATCGATCAGGGCATTCACGTTGCAAATACAGCTTCAGCACCACCGTCAGCAGTCAACCGGACAAAAACAAAACGAAACCGATCGTAATCGGTACCAGGAAACGAATCACTTCCACAAAATACTTTTTTACTCACACTCACACTACGGGCTTAGCGCTTCGTTCACACTTTCAAGCAGCTATAATCAGTAACACTATCAGTATGTAATGCAAGTTCACTAGAAGATATTGAACGCGTTGCAGAATATCACTACAGTAGCTATCAGCCTATCTGCTTGTTTTGATCATAAGAGAATGTATCAACAATTGATTGGCAGAAGGCAGTAGTCGGACTGTCTGCATGCGTGCAGTATCATTTCACTTCACTTTCCACGTTTAGTATGGGATTTCCACTGAAGTCATCGTCGTAAACCTTTCCTGCTTATCCTCATCATCACATCATACCTCTAAAGTACCATCAATTATGTTGACCGTGCTTCTCTTCCCAAGACCGACCGCCGAAATGTGTTGTACACTCGATCGAAGCTGTAGAATGACTGCAAAACACACGACTCGTTCGCCACGGACAGATGTGGGATGTAATGCTGCTGAGAGTTGTTTCACGTCGCTCTCGATTCTCTTGAACACCCTACTCAACAAACAGCCGACGGTCAACTACATGCGCTGGGATAGAGATGACCAGCATCTAGCAACCTCTGGATGAAATAAGAGTAAGCCTGCATCGGCACGAGAAACAGAAAACCAGGTAATCTGGAAATAGATCGAAAATAATTGGAGACAAGTTAAAACTTATTGTTTCTGGATTTCTAGTAGCTAAGAAGTAGCTAAGTTGCAATAAACAATAAATAATAAACAAAACATAAAATAATTCTCTGGTTTTCCCATTTCAACGCTATTTACTCTCCTCATTGCATACACAGATAACAAAAGAACTTTAGTCGATTGTTCATTGCCTATCAGAATGCAAAAAACGTAGATTTTATTTAAAAAAATACAATTCGTGAGAATTTTTCAAATCTAGCAAACTTAGAGGAAAGATCCAACGGTACCGCAAAAGATCCTCTTTTACTTTCTGTGGTTGACCGTCCTACTGATACGAATTAAATTTGTTTACTTTCTGTCAGATGGTCGGCATTGCCGAAAATGTTATGTAAAATGTTATTTATTTCACCATGTATTGTTTTGTTTCGGCATGGACTATCGCTGAATGCTGACGTTAGAGATATGTCCCCCTTCGTCGGGGGGAAGCGGAAAGATTAAGAATCCTGCCGATCATAAGCTCCTCTTTGCACGATTCTTCTTGGTATTCTAGGTTTTTTTCCTTTCCAAATTATTGATAAGCTTGGTGAGGAGCACCAAGCAAACGCTATCAATGACACAACTACAGCAAAAGCCGATTCGATCGACACACAAATGAAAGCAAATGTAGATCACGCCTCGGTTGTGTTCTCACTCTGCGTTCATATCTCGCTTGTTGTTTGAATAAAACTGGGAGAAGCTGTCAAACTTTCCGGGTGCGACTGATCTCCCTGTGTGGATTCCACGTGCGATGGCGATACGGTCTATGTTGCGTGTATACGTGTGCATGGTACATGTGTGCCGGTTATCTTATCTCACCAGTGTCGGGCAGTGATTGGGCTGAATGGGTTGGCCAATCAAGTGAGGTGTTTAAAACCATGGCGCCACCATTCGATCAATTCGGGAAAGAATGGTTTGGGCTGGAGGAATAGGCTAGACATATTGATCAGGCTGACCGCGGAGAGTCCGCAGCGATAGCACTCGTCTAGCGAACGAAAGTTGCTCATTGATAATATTCATATATTATTTTGTCTAATCTGCAAACCGGCCTCTGAACAGTAAAACACATGTCCAGAATGCTGGACAATAACTGGGAACAAATCATTAACGGAACAGATGTTGTCGTCTGCTTGGAGGAGCACTTTACACGTCCGAATCAATTTTACACAATCCTGTGTGTGTGAGTGATTGTGTGCGTGTGTACTTCGTCCATTAGGAGAACATTTCGAAGCGCTTGCACTCGGGGGTTGCGGACCCCCGTCCATAATCGTCTCGTGTGCTCCCCTCAAGTCAGTGAACGAAGACGAGTGACCAGCAGAATCGCCGGTATGTAATGGTTTTGTGCATGTGCGAGAGCTCGAGCTACATATTTGATTAATATATTCGTTCCGTTTCGGCGAAGGGCGGTGCGGTAGAGCGTCTTAAGTTACACACTTCAAGCAGAGTTAATTAAACATTACGGCGGTGAAATTGAAAATGGAATTCATTAGAATACATTATCGGGTTTCTCTAGGATATGTCGATTGATGTCGCTTCGATTTCGGGCAGTGTACAAGCGCGGACACCCAGGCCCGCAGACGGGGTGCTTCTCATGAGTCCGGACTGTCGGTCGACCGATTTCGTGTGGAGAAAAATCGGGACCATTATATGGCGGCGGGATGTGCTGAGGCAAACGAAGGGTTGGGTGATTGTGACGCGGATGAGCACACGGTTTGCATTTAATTTGCAAAATCATGTGCTCGTGTGGAGTCGTGATTGTTCTATGTTTGCTGTCAGGTGATTGTCAGATGGGTGCTGATCAGTCGGCACGCTTTGGGGTATGGTTGATGAAAGAATAAACAAAAATGAAAAGCTTATGATTTTGCACAGAACAGTTTAAACATTTGTAAAAAAGACCTTGATAATCATTGGTTATTTACAATGTTTAGTATCTTTATTTCAGACACGGTGCCGAATTAAAACAAAAACTCGTTCGTTCTTTTTTCCAGTTCTCTAGTATGTTGCGAGTTAAAAAACAATTAAGTATCGGCCGGGGGATAGTTGGTTTTTGAACAAAATTAGTCTAGACTTTAAACAAGTCTTGGCTCAATGAAAAGAATAGTTGTGCTTTGTACAATATAATCATGTACCCTGCACTCTTTTGTCGGTTGTACGATGGACGAATAATGAAACTGTCAAATGTCAATAAGGTTCTTAATACGCTGTCCATTATTATTGTCCATTATCAAATACATTATGAAATATGAAAAAAGTAGTGCATGACAAGAGCTAACTAATAAAAATTAGAAATTTTATGATGCTATGGTTTTAGGATCGTATTGATATGATCGTTCAGGATCGTTTATAGTAAGCACCAGTTGTATTGTTGTTCTGTAATGTAACGCACACTACATATGAAAAGTTTGATGATCTGTAAATAGTAGGCAAGTGATTTTTTTATCCTCGCTGTGTGCACCCATAGTATAGGAATTCAAATACCTAACCGTACACGATCAGGGTGATAAAAATCACTGTATCCAATGTTGTACACCATTACATCGTTGCATGCGTCCGTAGTCAATGCGAATGATTCACAAAACACGTTCAACAGCTAAACAGCAACGAAACAAAAAAAAAAATAAAAGTACATTAATTAATATTATCAAAGTATATAGATTTTTAAAAGGCATTGAAAACCTGTGTCTTTAAGCTCAACAGCAGACTAACGAATTTTACTATCTCACTAAATGTGAGTAAAATACTATTTCATATTTAAAAAAAAAGCTGTATTACTCAATATTCCGAAGAACTATTTATTTATTCCGCCAGCAGCTTTTGACTTTTCCAAGGGCAAAAAAAAAAAATAGCATCATTTAGTTTGCAAGCGCCAGTTTCGCGTTCCTTCGTCGGATCACAGATGTAAGACTGCAAAATCAGCATCGTGTCTGACGCAGTTGGCGCACGTTGTTTGCTTCTCATGTTTATAATTTTATGATTTCACGTAATAATAGTAATGATTATAAAAAATGATTCCAACGCCAAGAAGGGGAGAAAAAACTACCCCAACAGCCTACCCACTACGAACGATGGTGCGTTTAAGTCTCCAATTCACGCTGGTTTCATATTTGTAGTGTACGAAATTACACTGAATCTCGCGCACTCTGTTTCTCACGTCGCTTAACATGTTTTCATTCTTTTCTTCCCTGTTCTTGCTCGGCAAAAGCATCCTCCGAAGTGTTTCACATTACAATGGTGAACTCCAGCCGCCGTATGACAGTATGTTTTATGGCCACGCGAAATGTGAGCCGTAACCCATAGTGAGGATACGGCAATGAAATATCATTTACTTTGCGCGCATTATTATCGTTTGCCACGAGTGTTTCTTTTTTCATCTCACTGTCCGCACTGTACGCCCTTCCTGCGGTGTTCCATAACCATCCCAACAGGGTCCATCGCCGGTGTGCGAAGTGCATCGAATGCACCGCGGACCGTTGTGGGTCGTTCAGTTTTATGTGCTTCGTTCGCAATCTTCGTTGCGCGGTGAGAGAGCAACCCATTTTCGTGGGATAACCGCGCAAGCGCCTGTGACCGCGTACCGGAAGGCATCCACCGCAATCCACGTGCGCACATGAGAAGGTAATATCTCAGTACAGAAATCTGCTGCGCGGCTAAAAGACTGGAGGTTTTGTGCGAAAATAACCGTCAAAAACACAAAGCTCCAAAGATAGACAAACACGTCGCAGAAAGCCGCGGGTTTTGCCACGAGAAGAGATTCGATGCCGGGAAAGCACGTAGCCGAAGCTTTCACAGTTCGGACGAAACATCGTCCTGCGGTTCGCTTGTTATGAGCTCTATTGTTAGATACTGTTTATTTGAGGGTTTACTTGGTTGCACGAATTTAAATTTCGCGTTGTTACGAAACATCAACCACTCTTAGAAGTAGGTTTTAATACTGTTCGAATAATTACACTTTATTGGTATTGTTAAGGATGTATGATGGAGGTCAAGGACAATTACGATGATTAGTTGAAAGTAAGGAACTCGTTTGGTCAATAGTGAACATAATCAGTATCCCTGAAATAAGTGATTTAGTGCTTCTCATATCGATTATATCCACTTAGAAACGTGGGTTTAATAAATTACTTACAATTACTTACTTAAATCAATTAAAAGTACATTAATTAATATTATCAAAGTATATAGATTTTTAAAAGGCATTGAAAACCTGTGTCTTTAAGCTCAACAGCATACTAACGAATTTTACTATCTCACTAAATGTGAGTAAAATACTATTTCACATTAAAAAAAAAGCTGTATTACTCAATATTCCGAAGAACTATTTATTTATTCCGCCAGCAGCTTTTGACTTTTCCAAGGGCAAACGTTTCAGATGGAAAGACCTGTACATACAAATTACTGCTTTCCTTACTGTTGTTGATATTCTTTGTACGTCAGCAGCCATGCGACGAGCCGAACAAAATCATAACAAACCCATTGGCGATAACTACACGAGGCGGCATATATGTATATATTTTTTACTTGTTGTCCAGCTTTCTCCATCTCTCTGTTTCAGAACATTTCTTTTGTAGGAAAACAAAGCAGAAAATATAAACCTTCCAAACCGGCGGCATCGTCCGTAAAAGCGCAATAAACCAAAGAAAACGGCGAAGAACTAATTATATGATATTGCACCATCAGACGGCATAACCATAAAAAATGAAAATGAAACAATTTCCTATCATATTGCACCAGGTCAGCGAAACGGGCTTACGTTAGAGGGCTCAGATTTCGCATTAACCGCCGTTCTTCAGTTCGAGGTAGCTTTCGAGGTTAGTACAAGTTATAGTTCAAATCATTTTACACCATAACATATAACTGTTTCGTTCGGGTGTACCATAACAGAATGCTCCTTTTCCAGGCTCAATCACACCGAACGATAATGGGAGTATTTCCCTGTCAAACATTTCCCAGGGTCAGAAGTCGTGTCCGACGGAAAGCTTGCTTTTTTGTTTTTGTTGATTTGGGAATATTCCATTTCCGACTACGCTAAGGCTCTAATATAAATTCGTCGTGTCACACTCATTCTGGTGAAAAATCTTCTTATGCGCAATTTGCCCGAAAAACGAACACCAAGAGACTATCTACGGTAGTACACTTTCCATACCAGTTCGAGAGTCGTGAGAAATATCGCAAATTTTAATCAGCCGTAACATCACGTACATCGGTGTTCTAGCATCTTCAGCAAACTGTCTT
>KZ072306.1:28019-48248 GCA_002091845.1 Anopheles cracens
TATTCTACGCTCCATAGCGTTAGGAGCTTCGGGTCAGTAACTTCAAGTGTTCACGTATGGGAATGCCAGCTTGGTAATGTGGTCGATTTTGTGAATGGAATGCTTCCAAATCAAAATAAATGTGATTTGTCCGGTCAAATTGACCACAAAGAATAGTGGCTGTGGGCTGCTTTAAAGCTATTTGGTGATTTAAAAAGGCTGCATGAAAAACCTGCTTGATCTTATTCTGAAATATTGATTTCATACCAAACAAAAACTGATTATTTTACTAATGTGCTACCACTACAGTAGCTTAATATTTTTTATGTATTTCTTTTTTACAAGTCTCTTTAATGGAAATTTTGAGAAGATAATCCTAAAAGTGTAATAGATAAACTGCTAGAACTGACAACAGTTATTGCAAAGTTATTGATGGACTCTTGTTGTAGATTGTGTAGTTTTAGAAATTTTTGGTCTTACAAATAATTCAAACTCGCGTTATGCAGAAAAATAGTGCTCCCATTCCACAACTTTCGTGTTATTTATGGTTTTTAGGTGGTTTCAAATAATAAAACCAATCAAATAAATATTAATCGAATCTTCAAAAGTTGAACTTTAACGTGATATGGAAACAATTTTATTGCATATTTATACGGCCTTAAAACACCCGCGATTTGTACAATATCTTATATCACATATAGGAAGCGACGTTTCAAACTTTTTTAAAATAACGGAACTCGGTAGAATTAGGTATAGCCTTCATTTTACCAAAACTGTATTATATATCAAAGCTAAAACAATATTTTTGTTTTATATTTGTACTTTAAATAATAAGATTTTTTTAAAGATTAATATTTGATTTTATAAAATCATATAAATTCATAAAATCATTATCATATAACAGTCGTAAACATTTTCCAGATTATTTGTTTGGGTAGATAAATTTGAAATGAGTAATTGGATCATTTCTTAACAGATTTGTTAGGAATTTCCCTAGCATTTAAGATCACGATGTGAATATCTTTTTCAGGTATGCTACAAAAGGATGTTCTTTTGTGATACTTTTATATTCACATTTTAAATACTTTAGTTAACGTTCCAAAGGGAGTCAATTTTCGTCGTGTCAATCAATTTGATTTTTAAACTTCTATTACTAAGAAAATGGTCTATAAATAAGAATATTATATTACTAAGAAAAACTTAATTATGTGGGTTACGAATAAATTTAAACTTCGATTTTCTAAACTCCTGTATTGCATATAATAGGGCTTGCTCATTAAATGGACAATATCTGTTGAAAAATATGTGTTTAACAGACACAAACAAACATGGTTGTCAACATGATCTCAAAAGTCTGATGTTTTTCATGAATTTATCAATTCCGTCTGTGTCACACTTTTCATCAAATGTGCGATACCATAATAATTAAACATTCTGTTATGTCTACTACTAAAGCCTTCTCATTACACGGAAATTATATAAATATCCTCAGCGATGCCATGTCGTAAAAGCCACATCCCACGAAAAAAATACTCCAACGAACGAAAGGCGCAGTCTTAGTATCTATGAGCAACGCGGTTGCCAATAGGAAAAGGTCAGCACAAGAAGAACGTATCAAAGGCGCAGGCACAGTTCTTCAGGTCGATTCGTTCGTCGTTTTCTGCTTTGAGGGTCCCACGCGATCAGGAAGTAGCAGCGATACCTGGTCCGGGCCAGGCCAGACATAAAACGAAATAGTACGGAAAAGATCGAGAGAGCCGGTGCCGGTGGAACCATCTTCTCCGGTGCGGGTGAGAAACTGTTTTGGCGCTAGCGGACCCGGGAGTAAAAATTAAATTCCTACCATTAAATCAGACCGGGATGTGCTGGGAGCGAGCGCGGATATATCGGGTGCGACGACTGCCGACCAAACGGGCAACCGAGATCAGCTCCGATAGCAGCAAGCCACAGTGTGCGCATTGCCCGAACTTAATCCAGAAACAGAGCGCGAGGCACAAAAGCATGCGCAGCGTTTCGCGGACGCGATAAAGTATCGCACTCGAGGACTCCTCCGACCTGCGCTAGGAATTAGGCTCTTCCAAGTCGGACGTGACGTTCTTCGAGCTAGAGAAGGGGAAACTAGACGGGTTTGTGCGGCTATGCCCTGCGCACAAACCATCGTTTGGGCGCACAGCAAGTAGGCAAAAGTAGCAGCCATGTTTTTTTTTTTCATTGTGCTTTGTTGAGTTGTCTTATCGCAGGCCACGGCGTTGTAAAGATGATGCAGCATGCACTGCACACCGGCATTGCGCTCGCAACGTGGACAACGAAGAACGACTCGAAACGGTAACCGTCGTTGGTTGTGGCGGTGGTACAAGATTGCCAGCGCAAGATTAATTGCGAATATATATTTCACGGCACCAACGCCGACGACTGCGCCGCCAGCTCTTTTTATTGCTTCGGAAGGCGAGGCGGAGGGCAACGTTGATGGTGAGCTTGACTAATTTTTATAATACTATTAGTTATTTCCATTATTTTTCTTTCCTCACGGATCCGGTTTTTTAGACCCGCTGGTTCGATCCTGCTGCTGGTTGTCATTATAAATTATTAAATTAACTGAAAACGTCTCGTTTGGTGCATTTAATCAAATTTGTCTAGTGCCCGCGCTAGCGCAGGCTGGGTTCACGCAAAACCAGTTTAATAGATGATGCAAATCCGTAAAATAATGTTACATGCAACATGTCTAATCTTACATAAATCTAAAACATAAAACAATAATAATGCACTGACAGCCAACCTTAAGCGTGCAGAGATTCGTAAATGTTTCCAGCCGAAGGCATCTGTGGTCAGTTAAAATGAACTTCCCAATGGCAGGGAGCGGTTACCCGTCGTTCTATCGTGCATAAATTCGGTGCAATAAGCCGTGCGGTGGACTAGAATGCCTATTTGCTGCGAAGCATCGTGATGCGCTTTATTTTATGATCACACAACCGCAACCCATTCAGTGGTCCCTACGAAAAACGACATGACAACGAAGAAGACGCATATGGCTGTTCTTACAAGTGTCGCCATGACTGGAAGGAGAGTACTGCTAGAGTAAGATAAAGCAAGCGAGAAATGTAATAATGTAAGGCTTTTCTCGCTTGGCGCCGCGTTGAAATTTCTCGTGGTTATATCGAAACGTCCGGCAGCCGTGCAACAAAAAAAAAGTAATTGTGTTCAACTGAATATGTGACAAACATTGTATAAATTTGCTTTTATATAATAACACATTTTTAATCACAATTCCTCGAATTTAAAAAATTAATTGAATTTTCGTATAACCTGTGGATATTCTTCTTCGTTCGTTGGACAACTTATTTAGGTTGGACAACTTATGTAGGTCCAGGTCAGTTATTTTTGACTTTCCTTGATTTTATTCATCCCCCAAGCCAGATAGGAGGTCAGTGCTGCATACGGTCCAGCTGAGATGTGAAACCACAATCTGTGTTTTCTAGGATCTGAATCGATCTGGATCTGAACCTGGTTGAATGTACATAAAGGGAAACATTATGTTTATTTCAATAAATTTAACACGTTCTAACGTGAAGTCAGTTTTATTGTTACATTGTGTTTTGATTCTGTTCAATGAAATTTTATTATTTTCTCCTGTGTGATGCATAAACCACCATTTATAAAAGCATATATAATTTGTTTTCCAACTTACTTTTTGCATATTAGTATGCTTCAAAATATTTCTTTGTTTCTGCTCTGTAGATAATTTACTTTTGAACATATTTAGACCAAGTATGAACACGCGTCATTGGGTTAGAAGACGATTAGAAAATGATTCACTACTAGTGGCAGTATCATGCAGAATTTAGCAGTTCCTATGGTAAAATATGACTAAATATAAATCACAAAAACAAATCGCACGTAGTGATCAAAGCAAAGTGCATAGTTACAACACTATGGGATACTATTGTTCTATGTTGGAGTTTTAGCACACATAACAATATACTGACCGAGCACACTGCAACCCGAACACGGAACGGGCTCTGGTGAAATGCAATTAGCTCAAAGAATTTTGCCGAAGCGCTGTCAAAAGTGATCGCTATTAACATCGCACACAAATCATTTGGTACGCTCGCATCATCCCACCGAGAACGCCTCAAGCGGAAAGACCAAGTGCTGGCCGCCACCTCCAGGGCGATACGACGGTGGAACAAACCATTCGGTCCGATTTAATGCTCGCGCCGTGAAAAGAGGTGGAATGGGAGCTTTTGAGTTTGAGTTTCGTTTCATTTTCCTCACGATGCGATGACTACGGTTGCGAACGAGTGTGTTGTTTTATTTCTTTTTTTTGCGTGTGGTATGACTCTTCTTCGGCACACAGTTTGCGGTTGGGAGACGTAAGTGTGGCGCATACGGTAAACTTGTTGCCTTCAGAACTACCCCTTTATTCCGCTATCCTTTGGGGACGAAAAGGCTCTTTTTAACAGCGGTGTGTTACCATCTCGTCGCGGTGGTGGTACCGCGACACCGTGGAAGAAGTGATCGCAGCAGCTTCCTAGAGGCGCTCCACAAAGACGACAAATAGCAATGAGCAGCGTACGGCGACGCAGATCAGCGTAAGCCACCGACACACACATACACACAGACACACCTGGAGGACGGCATGGAATATGTTAAATATTATTTACTCTTGCCTTCTTACCAGGTGATCGGGTGGTGCTCGCGGAGAAGTGAACAAGCGAAGGTAGATTATTATCTTCCGTCGGAACGGGCAAGCATTTTTCCCTGCCCGTTCGTCTGTTTTTTTATTCACGCTCTACACATAGTTTCTAGCGAACTGAATAGGTTTTTTTTATCTCATCTTGCGTTCGCCCTTGTTTGTTGCCATTCTTTCCCGGCAACATCTGCAACCTAGTAAAGACGCATCTAGGCCCATTTCATTGGTATGTTTGGTGTGGAGTTTCCAATGAGAGTGGGTTAAAAATAAGTGCAGCTCATCTAACCACAATTTCACGGAAAATGAAAAAAATCAATCTATGTAAGTGCAGCTCTTATGATGCAAAGTTTGCCAAATGACAATAACGAATATTACATTAAATATTGTTTTTGTGAGAAATGGTAGATGTAATGAAATATTACACTATATATCACACACACGCCATCAGACTTTGAAAATTAAGCCTTACCCATCGATCGAAACACGATACCAAAAGCTTGAGTCAAGAGCGATTATCAACCGTGTAAAGAAGAGGGAATGATGAATTGTACAGACGTTTCGGTATTTTCAAGTACACTCTCACTTTTTATTTATGTTCCCAAATCATACGTTTGTAGATTCTTTTGACATCAGACAATTTTCATACTCGGTTTGTTTCACTCTCTTCACAAATGCGCTCTCAGAGGAAAATCGAAAGAGGTAAACATTGCCGTGCACAATTTGTCATTAGTAATTAGAAAGCAATTCTAGATCATTTATAAAATCAAATAAAAAAATTCAGAGACTCACTTTATGACTACCAGGTCACATCCGCACGCCTTCACACTGAGTGTATTAGTCACGATCAACTCACGAGACACAAACACTGGCAATTGTTAATGATGTAAAGAAATGAAAATATTGTTATATGTGGGATTTCGGCATATGAAACCCTTCAGACAATTTTGCACGTTTCACACTGAACACTACCAACATTGACTGTCAACGACCACACAACACTGAATGATCGGATGCCTGTTTGGCTTAACGCACCAGCACCAGAAGAATCACCTCCGGATCGGAACAATATCGGACAGAGACTGAAGAGAGCTGCGGTTCGATTTTCTCTCTTCATTGTTCATTACCTTCCCAACTGGAAATAAAATCGCACAGTGGTCGAAATCAGACGGTCAGGTGGACATTACATACAGCTAGTGTACATTTTTCCACGCGACAATGGATTTAGTTTTGTAGTATCATATAAATATGCTTTGGTGTGTTAACTCAAGCTCCTAGTGGAACTGTGCATTGCATTTTTTTAATTTTTATCACAATTTTACAATACTAGATTTTACTAGTATTTTACAATACTAGCTAAAAAAATCAAAATTTCTAATTGATTTAAAGGCTCACCCAAAATACTTGTAACTCTTACAATGGCATTTACAAACAACTGGGATCTTCACAGAAAACGGACACTATATCAATATGGCTTTTAATATTTAATCAAACACCATCAACCAGCTTTAAAGCTTGTCGAAACCAGCAAATCAGCCAGTTCAATTTCAAAACGGATAAAAAAATCCATCGAGGTAACATACATTTGTTGTAAATATCTTATAACATATTGTCCAAATTCAAATTTTCAACATAAACATATATTTTAACTCACCTTCATGCTTAGACCATTGTGCATCCCAACGATGGTTTTTACCAATTCGAGAGATTCTCTCCAAGAAAGAGCCGAATGCTCAACACACATACACTCAAAGGAGACAATTTTTCAAATATAACCACCGAATACCGGACGTTCGGACTTTCCGCCGGTTGTCGTGTGCCGGTGGATGAATTTCTTATCGGATTTGAGAAGTTTAGCACATCAGCCGGCGTACTGTTTAATTATGGTCGTAGAGCCAGGCAACGGGAAACACCAGAAAAATAGTACACATGTATATATATTTTTTACTTATGTTGTTTTGATAATAATATGTACATGAAGCCAAATTCACAGATTCATCATACTTCAACAATTACGAAAATCGGCTATCGGCTATCGAAGAGAACAAGTGATATAGAACACGGAGTAAAAATTGTACCATTTGTTATTCATTATAATTTTCTAATACCTAACTTTATTATACTGAATTATAAAATGTAACAATTCGCATGTTATCTGTAATATATAAGAAGCAAAATTGAATGAAAGCAGCATGTGTACGGAATAATGATAAATTAAGTGACTCCTAATTTCAGTATGGCGTCAGCAAATTCGTAGAATGATTATATCTGGATAAAATGAAGATTTGCAATAATGATAAATATTACTGGATCAATTCTAATATACCTTACGGTAATATTCAAAGATTCCATTGCTAAAAACTGGAATATTCAGGTCAATTACACTAACCTAACAAATAAAGAAAGCACGGCGCCTCCAAACAAAAAGATGTGAATGATATAGCAAAATACATGTCCTCGATATATATGATAATAAATTCTAAAATTGAACAAATACGTGTATCTACACATCCACGTTACTCTGATATTGAACCAGTGATATTGGCTAGGGTGTAGCCCCACAACTCTTAGCGCTGGGATATTGAATGCATGCGTAGAGTAGACCCGATCATCCGACAGCTCTCGACAGCGAAATGTCGCATAACGATATAGTGTTTAATGAGATACAGATGTTTATTGTTGCTTAAAATAATCTGAATGATGTGTTTTAATTGCAAACTTGGCATATGAAAATTTCAAACAATCATATATAAATTTATCAGCATAAGATACCAGCACAAACTTTAACGCACATTACAGATAATTTATAACTGCAGTACTTTAACTTATTTTTTTTTTTACTATAACAGTATTTATAACTTCATAAAACAGATAGACAAAAACCAAAATCATTTCCTTACTTTGTTTAGCTTATACTTGCCACTGTTTTTGTGGAATGCGTAATTATTACCTGACGAATGTTGTATCTACACTTAAGTCAAACGGTTTCAAACGATAGTTTCATGCGTACATGGCACACACATTTTCGAAATGCCATCTGCAAATACTTCAGATTCAAACAAAAACCAGTCCTTCTTGACCGTTTCATTTATAAAAGAGTAACGGAGAGCTGCTACGAAATATAGGAGTATTGCTCAAAGAGGAAATAAAGCAAAAACACACATACAAATAAGATAACGCATTTTTTTTATAAAACACATCATCTTTCGCGATGGTGCAGATGATTCAAACGACCCAATTCGGGTTCAAGCAGAGTGCTAAAGAGTAATGCAAATTGCACTTCTATCATAAACGAGGTGATAATTTTGCGTTACTTGCACGAGAAAAGAACCTACCAACCCATAATGCAGCATAATTTGAATACGAATGATGCGATTTGTTGTTGGCTCGTTGGGTTGTCGAATTGGAGAAAAACATCACGTCAGAGAATAACCACTCTTGCAGCAGGGCAGCTCCTTAGCTTATTTGTGACCTTGATTGGTCCACGAAAACACAGATTGCTTGCCTTTGCGAGACAGTGGAAACGTTTCTGACCCATTCATATGCTGTCTTATTTTGAATCAGAACGACCAAAGTCAGGTTGTAGTTGTGGTTATCGTTTTAAATCATCATCGGGAACATATTTCTAGTGAAGCTGGGTGCTCTTGGTGCGGGAAGTGGAGTGTTACGTTCACCGCGCAACGAACCAAGTCCCATTCGCAACGAAAGTGGCCGCTTTTGAAGAGCGTAAGGTTCGAGTGATATCTTGAAACTCATCTCGTAAGCTGACCAATAAGATGGCATCCATTGGGCCACGATCTACAACACACTGAACAGGTACTGTGCCGTTCTACGGCAAGTGCACAAGGTCGTCCAGGGTCATGTCGCAGGCGGATCACCATGCGGAGAAGGGCAAAATAGTGGTTGCCACAGGCCACAACAAATTACCCACAATCAACCATCTGCACCATACCATCGGAACTTCATCTGCCCGGATGCGGCTACTATTTGCTTACGTACGGTGGTCGTAGGTAAATGGGATTGCATCGATTGGAGTCGGCAGTGTCGAAGTCGGAGATCAGTCTCTGATTGCGGATCGTATGCGGTGCAATTGGAGTTATACCATATCGTGACAGTTCAATTGTGGTTTCATTCAGTGTGATAATTTGACGTAATGGGAGAATTATTCGTTACTCTGATTACTGCATCAAAGGTGTTATCCAGAATCAACTTGGGCTGACCTACATGAATATAGTGATCGAACGCATTTTTATGTTGTTTTGTTTTATGCCAAATGATTGAGGCAATTTCGTTTTACAAAGCCAGTGGCACAAACGAATACTCTTATATGTTTATGAATTCGACTTATTTTGAACCTTAAAATAAAAACAGTAAAACATTCTGATGCGAATGACGAAAATAACCCGCACAAAATAACCGTCGTCTGGACTAACTTCCGGTGGTCTGTGTTGTTGCAATCGTACATTTCAAATTTTATTGACCATCCATTTCCTGCTCGTCGGCAGCGGTTGGATAAGAAAGGTGCAATAAGGAACAACGACAAGAACGTGCACTTCAAGCGATCGAACAAAAAAACTCAACGGCGCATGCTTCCGATCGATGCACTTTTTGATCCCTTTCTTCTCTCGCCTTCGTGCAATTAAGATCGGTAGAAGACAATGCGATAATGCTACGTTTGAATGAGAGAGAGGGAGAGAGAAGATGTTTTCCCATTTCATTGCACATCGATCCACAACGATAAGGCTGATCGCTGCGGATGATGTGAAATACAGAGAAAAGCTAAAACACGATCAAAGAACAAAAGAATGAAAAAAAGAGTGTGTTGAGCGATAAGTGTGGTTTATGCTTTCCTTAATTATCGTGCATCCGTACGGAATAGTCATCAAATTCATATACGACTTTTATTTTTCAAACAAACTTCTTATTCTAACAAACTTACACTCCTTAAAAATGATCGGAACGTATATGATGTTTCCTGGGGTGAAAGTGTGGAGAAGGGATGGTATCTATATTATACACAAATCTATTAAATGCCGCAATATAAAACATAGTGTAGGTTGTATCCAAAAGTCGTTTTATAATGTTTCAACTTAGCAAAAAGTATAGATAAGCAGGTTCATTAACTCACCAAAAATGTTGTTTACCACGATTCGCACCAATGAACGCTATGAAAAAACACGGTTTGTACGAGGATATCACGAATATTTCTTGTAAGCTCTTTTTAACAGCACCAACTTTATTGTGTAACAGTATTGAACCATCCATAATTTAGCAAAACAAAAATAACTTAGAAGAAGATGTTTAACACTTTTTAACGTAAGAAAGATGAACGTGCCATTTTCATGGCTTTATCGCATTTTCATCGTATTTTTCCATGGTTAAGCGTAACCTAATTTCACCCCGTGGCAGATTAAACGATTTTTGAAACCCTTCCGCACATTTGGCACAGTTTTATCACCACCGAATAACACATTTTGTAATATATTTTAGAAACCAAAAAGATTGAATTCATGGAGTAACTACATAGCTACAACAAACCAAATGTTTTGTTTTGATTGCGTTTGCCCCTTCTTGCCAAACAATGTCATTCGAGCAGTTTTGGTAAATTGCGTTTATAGGATTGGGATTTAGTACTTGAGTGAGGTATGCACTGTGTTCTTTTCGATTTGAAATGGCAGTTTATCGAGTAGATTTGTCTTTTGCAACAATAATTTGTATTTTTTCGAAATTATTATCAAACCCCAAAAAAATTATTTCCACCACTATGTAATAGGGCCCTCTTTGCGATTCGAATTGTACATTGTGCACTGTTTAAGAATAGATGAAAAAGCTGAAATATCACTCTCAAAACTGACAATATTTAATGGAAAACCAGCTAACTATACACATAATTATTGGTCAAATAATTGGGAACAGGGTTTCAGAAAAGTAGAAAAATAAAATAGGGGAAATTTAAAAGGAAAAAGACAATAAAATTAAAAATAACAATTTTGAACGTGTACAAGCATAGCAGAGCATGCATATATAATTAAATATACGATCAAAATATACCTTCAAATCTCAAATTAAAAAAAATAATGATGATAATTATGGATCGATTAAAAATTTTGTTCGGCTCATGACGGTCATTTTTAGCTCAAACTGTTATCAACAAAATTATGATCATATATAATAATGTTAATTAAATTAAGCATTTCACCTTAATATAAATCTAGTAAATTTTACATGTGGCGAAGTATTGAAAATATTGAGCAAAATTATAACGGAACATTTAAAGGAAACTCCCTCCTCTAGTACTGCATTTGGTTTACAATGTACAGTTGATAGCTTAAACAATTTTTCACACGCGTGCCGTTGCAGAGCAGCTTTTGTACGATTGTGGTTTATCATTGCTTAACATAATTTAAATAGCTTTACTATGTGAATATACCTGTAAATGTTTTGGTTGTTTTTTTTTTATCTCCATAATTTAACTTAAAACTTCCATCATAGCTATTAGTTTAGCCTCATGTTTTTATACAGCTTTGCTCACAATATTGTACGCAAGCTACGAATGCATTTCCATATGCGTGCAATGTGCATTTGAAATCAAAATAATTTTATGTTATTTTTTAAATTAAACATATCTTCGAATATATGCGAGTGCGAACATTCTTATCAATAAATGCAACTCATCGCCTTAACAATATCGTCACATATTGAATTAAGAGCATTATCGTGGTTTTATTTTTAACTGATGGAATGGGTTGCCCAGTATCTTATCTTTTGTGCTTTGCAGCAGCAACGAGCAACGTAAGTCAACCGAATCGGTCTGGTTGAGCTGTTACGGTTCAGTTTGTGTTCAGCAGTCACTCTAAGATGTTAGTTACAAGTTTATTTCTCGCGGGTCTTTTCTATCACAATCCGCTAGCTGCGGTACCTGTGTTTGGAATCGTTGGTCTCGTTTATTGGTTGATGACGCATAACTACAAATTTTGGGAGATTGATGGTGTTCCCTTCCCGAAACCCTCTATGTTCACAGGAAACTTGGGTCCCACATTGACGTTAAAAAAACACATTTGCGAGTTGGCCAGCGAATGGTACAAGTAAGTGAGAGTTACATCAGCAAGTTGAATTATTTCATTATAAACTGTAAAAATGTTTCTCTTGCAGTGCATATCCGGAAAAGCCATTTGTGGGGTACTTTAAAATATTCACACCTGCAATAATGGTGCGGGATCCGGTGTTGGTGAAGAACATTCTTACGCGTGATTTCGATTGCTTTGCCAACAACGATTTCTTGCTCGACATCGGACAGGATCCTTTACTCTCACATGATCCCTTTCTGGTCACCGGAGAACGTTGGAAGCGAGCCAGAAGTTTGCTGACGCCATCATTCACCGGCGCAAAGATAAAACAACTGTTCCCGGTTATGGAATCGGTGGCGGATGCGTTCGAAGCTTTTATCGGCCGTCATGTGCTGCAGGAGCTTGAGGCCAAAGAGGTAAGCACGCACGGATCAACTTATCTATTCATTACGAAGCGTTCTAACGTTACACATAATTGATTTTCAGCTTGCTGCACGATTCACCACTCAAAATGTGGTGGCGTGTACATTCAGCATCGATGGAGACTGTTTCACCGAGCAAGAGAGTGAATTCCGGCGCATGGGTAGACGAGTGTTCGAGACTTCGCATTTGGCCACGATTAAGACGATGATGGCCGTTTTTCTACCGGACATTGCTAAGTGGATCCCAGTGCCGTAAGTGAGCAATGCATATAGCATTGAATGCAGTGAAGTTACAGTGTGAATCTTTGCAGTTTTCTTTTAAAAGATGTGGACCAATGGATTAGGTCACTTGTGGCTAATCTCATTATAAAACGATCCGCTACCGAAACAGTAAGCACGGCTCAAGAAGACTTGTTGCATTCTTTTCTCAAGAATAGAGAAAAATTTAGTAAGACATTTGATCATGAAACTTTTATCATTGAACAAGTTCATAAAATTATCAATCGTTTTAGGCACAACTCAAACTGAAATAACCGCTCATGCACTGACTGTTTTTCTAGAAGGCTTTGAAACTTCCAGCGCGGTTTTAGGATTCGCTTTGTACAGAGTAAGCTGCATATACTTGCGGTAGAGTATTATGCACCAATTTAATAATGCAATTACTTTCTTTTAAGCTTGCTAAAAATCCTGTCATCCAACAGAGGTTGTATGATGAAGTACGCAAGCAAATTGATGCCAACCATGGAAAACTTGACTTTGATGTAATGCAAAAGATGGAATATCTGGATTGGGTTATGCTTGAAACATTGCGCATGCATCCTCCGGCAGCGACGATGCACAAAATCTCGACGAAGAAGTACATCATGCGTAAAGGCTTCCGGGACGAAACCGGACATGAAATGAGCATATACGTTCGTGAAGGGACGCCTGTTTTGATTCCCGTGCTATCCATACACATGTGAGTTTCATACGCAAAATGAGTACATTTTTATTTCAAATGTCCTATGCCACCTCGCTCGTTTCAGGGACCCCAAATACCACCCAGAGCCGCAGCAGTTCGATCCAGAACGATTCAGTCCGGAGCGGAAGGTTAACCAACCGGGTACGGTGTTCTTGCCATTTGGAGATGGACCGCGGATGTGTCTGGGAATGCGATTTGCCCAAGCGCAGGTGAAATTGGCCCTAGTGAAATTAATGTTAAGCTTCCGTATGCTGATTGGTCCGTCCGATAAACCGTTTGTGGTGGATCCCCGTTCGTTTGTTTACCAATCAAAGCATGGTTTGCGAATAATGTTTGAAAGGCGATAAACTGTGTACCAAAGTGCTCGAATAAACTTGCCTCATGGATTGTAGTTATAAATTCAAAACATTACTCATCAGAATCTCTTATCGGGATTTTGTTGGCCTGAATGAATTTCTCCACGTCGAGGGATGTTTGTGTTATTTCTATGTCGTAATGGACCGAGCTACAGGCTGGTAGGCAATTACAGTTACTGATCAGTTTTTCTATTCCTTCCATACCTCTGATTTTGGAAATATTATCATTTTGTTTTAAAATCGATCTCGCATCAAACATACAATGCCACTGGTGCAGTGGGCACACTGTCGTTTTATTTGTACGTGGCATGGAGAAACGTACACAGCCGCACAGGGCTAATGTCAGGTTGGTTATACATTCCAGCTCGCAATTGTCCTGGTTGTACACTTTGAAAAACTTCAGATAGCGCTCGTTGTTAAAGAAACATTGACGCTTTTCCCAACTATAGTCCGCAGCTGATTGGGACGTGACAATCATTTGCGGTTTCAGTGCAATAGATACCTCGTGGCTGATGGGAATGCGAATATGGTGCTTGTAAATTTGGGGATACTCGTTCGGATCATGGAGTATAAGCTTGTAACCTTGAGAAAAACCCTGAAATTAAATTTAAAAAAGCCTATGATAACTGAGAAAAGCTTTTTTATGTTTGTATAAATTCTATAATGCACGAAAAAACATAGGACAATTTCAAAATTTAAAGTATTCCAAAATATGTTAAACATTGACTTCCATCCATTCCAGGCAATCTTCTAATGATGGAGCTATAGTTTATGATAAGCAAAAAAGAAAACGGGTTTTGATAATAAATTCATTTCAATGAGTGAATGTGAATGATATATATTAAATTCATTTCAAAATTTTAATTTCACACAGCGTGTACTATTTTGAATGGTGCAAAAAGCAAGTGAAGCTATAGTTTAAAAGCACTGTACATATATGACTAGACAACTACTGTTTTTTACTGTTTATACTAATATTATGTTTTATTTTTCTAAGAAAAACGATTTTTAGAAAATCATTATTAAGAAATCATTAAAATAATGCACGAGATTGTTGGTACCAATCAGGCCTACTCTGGAACATAGGTTTTCATTGCACGAATAGTTACGACTGGGAAATGGGAAAAGTACACGATTCTACCAGATTGAGTTTATTTTTAAAATTGGCACCTGTTTATTTAATATACGATGTGTTTAGAAAATGGTATTATCTACAATTATCTCTGCCTGGTAGGCAAAAACTAGAAACTTTTGTCAAGTAACCGTTTTCGGAAATGAACAACTATACATTTTAACGTTCATTATACAATCCTTCATAAAAATAGTAATGAATTTAAATATTAAGATAATAGACTCAGCGTTATAAGTGGAAAGAAACGAATATTCGTAGACTAACTTTCAAACACTTACCGTGCACATATAATCCATATCCTTTTTAGTTTGCTTAAGAAATAGCATCAGACCAGCCTGCAATCCTGCACCACGAGCGTGCAATGGAGTCGTGCCATTTTTTCTGTATTCCGTGGAATCATACCAATCTTCCATGTAATTGTGGTCGGTATGAAGAACATTTTTACGAAATATTTCCTGTTCAGACATCATATTGAAAGAATAGCATATGCCCTCTTCAGTGATCGTCTCTTTCATGTAATCTACGCATCTTGTGTAGTAGTTGTCGTAGATACACAGTCCAATCACTTGGTGTCGAGACAGTGACAAATTTTTTAGCATATTCACGACATCATCCTCATTTGTGCCATTTACAAACGGTAGATAGTAGTTGTTGGAGTGGAATATCATGTTGCAAAGTTGTGAAACAGCTTTAAGTTGGCCAACACTGATGGAAGAAATTATGTTTGACGTTTGTGTCTGAATGCACTTTGTTCCATACTTACACTAGTTGATCTAACGTTGCGTTTGAATAGTCACCATCTTCACCCTTGAACTCATTCATTTTGGCAGTGAAGTTTAGTTTGGATGATGGTACTTTAGTTTCTGGACATATCGTAATTGCGGGAAACTGCACTTCCCATACGGGAGTGGTTTTCTCGGAGAAGGATACGATAATAGGTGCTTGGTTCCACTTCACGTACGCTTTGTAAATCATAATTCCACATCCAACCATTGACAGGAGAAATACCACTATCCACCAGAATCTTGAGGTTTAGAAAGAAAAAGCCGAAAAAAAACGTTTAACGGCTTGAAGCGTTTGCTACGCACTCGACGTTTCGCACCTTTCACAAGAAGTTCGCTCAACCTGGTCGAAGTAACGTACGCCATGGATGGAGCTGCTGGAACAGTACTCTCGAAACACTTCCGACCGAATGGCCTTGCGCGACCGTTTACTGAACGCTCTCATTGCAGCTGATGAAGCACACGGAGCGAATGATAGCTGCATACTGACTGTGCGATATGCGTGACCTAATGTAGCACCGATGACCCGATGACCGATCCTACATCATGATGCCCTTATGCGTAGCGAACCTACCTTGTAGTAATTATTGTGTATTGTATTGGCACGACACGAGTGAGTAATAGTCCCGAGCAGTTCTTGGAGTGTAACGAATGGTAATACAGTTTATAACTCGCGAGACACGCTTCTCTGCTTCATGATTACGTTTGCATAAAATTTGCATATCCAATGGGGACAAGCAATGGTTAAGAAAGATTGCTTTCGATACTAAACGATAAATTTGTTGAAGTGTGTTACATCATATTATATGCAGTAAATCTCGGTGATATATTTTTATGGAAATAATAGTTTAACATATTCATATTTCAAGTATTCAACTTCAATCATTCATATCCTTTTCAATAATTTGTTTCTAGTGCTCAAGCAACGCCGTTTTCTAAGTCAGACTTTCGATGCCGAAAGGATATTGGCCGGACTGCTATGTAATATATGGCTTCTACTATGCTTAACAAGCTCACGCCAATGAACAAACCCAGCAAACCACCACAGTTTGCTAAGAAGTCAACCAGCCCATGAAGTTCGGATCTTTGCGCTGGTATGAAATGAGTATCTTGGAAGTAAACCTGCAGCACTGAATACACTGGGCTGAAGCGAAAAAATAATCGAAAAAAAAAATAATTAGCTCCTTTTAGTACAAATGATCAGTGGTAAAGTTTGAGCCATGTCCAGTTTTAGAGAAAGTTTGTTACTCTTGATACTGAAACGGTATTGACATAACAAATGAGAGAAGGATTAAAATCTGCAAAACGTTGTTCGAACGAAAATAATTAACACATACACCGTATAACTGTGGCATTATATATTCTAAAAAAGTTTTTAATAGCTTCTATTTCTGCAACATAAGCAATCTTTGGTAGATAATAGCAATTGTTACGCAGTTCCAAGATATTTCAAAATATCGTTCTATCAAATATATAAATATTTTAACGCTGATAAAACTAGCCAGGCGAGGCTGGTTGCTGACTCTTGTTTTATGTAAAAAAAATATTGTTATCTTTGTTAAATTTGTAGATGGGATGATTTCATGTGTTACCGTGTAATTGCATTGGTTACATACATACATGGTGCTATTTAAACCGGTTCATATACGGCTGAGTTATAGCAGCTGGAAAATACTGGGTTCAGATCGATAACGGTTATCAATTTTAATAGCAAACTAAAAAAAAGTAAATTTGCATATTCCGTTTGGAGTATGTTATAAAATTTGAATTGAAGAACTTTCTTAGAAAGGCATTTGTGGTAGTACATGATCTTACTGATATAAAAAAACATTGTTCACCGATTTACTTACAGTTGAAGCTTCGCCAGCAAGTCCTCCTGCGTTTCAATAGTGGTGCGTACTTCTCTCTCCTCCGAGTGCGAATCTTGAGTGATTTGTAAATCGAACCGAACGGAAGAACAAGCCGGCAGACAGTCGCATTGCTGTAAGTAGTCATTGGTATCGTTCCTACGCTGCTTCCTTATGAAAAGATGTCCCCTTGCTTCAGTCGGACAATGAGCTTCTTCCAGCAGGCATACACGCGTTTCATTCGTGTGTGGCATGGAAAAATGTACGCACCCGCAGCGTTGCAGTGTGTAGTTCGTCAAACACTCTAGTTCACAGTTGTCCTGGTTATACAAGCGAAAGAAGCGTAGCGGATGTTCGTGATCGAAGTAACACTGGCGTTTCTGAGCACTGTATTTGGTTAGCTCCGGTGAGGTCATCATTATGTTAGGCTTAAGCGCAACGGTAAGGGTTTGTGATACCGACAGACGAATATTGCGCTTGGATAAGTCCGGATAGACTGTTGGTTCATGGATGAGCACTTTGTAGCCACGCCCGCGCTGTTATAGGAGCGAAAAATGAATGAATTAACAACACACTTGAAATAGACCCCCATACGCAAAAGTGTGACAATATTACCACACACGATGTATCAATTTTGAGAGGATAATGGATTATGTTGAACCCGATTACAGCATCCAGACCGGAACCGGCAACTTTGAGGAGCTCTTCGTTCGTACCATCGCTCGCTGGCATTCCTTTACCGTCTTCGTCCCAGCGTTCTAAGTATTTGTACTCCTGATGTAATACATCGGCTTGGAACATCTCTTCCTGCGAAATCATATTGAAGGAATAGCATATTCCTTCGTTTGTAAGTGCCACCTGCATGTAGTTAGTGCATCGCGTATCGCTTGTGGAACCGCACATGGTGAACACATTCCTGCGATCGAGCGAAACTTTCTTCAGAAAGTCTACCAACTTGGGCTCGAGAATGTGATTGAAGTTAAATATGAAGTTTTTGTCGTTCATGTAGATACCGGAGCAGTGATGGATGATGGCTTTCATTTTTCCTATGCTAGATTTTTGGAAGAGCAATGTTTAATCTTTTGTTAGCATGCCTCAAAAGCAGGAAACAAGCCAGCACGCACCTGTCATCGTCGACGGTGATTGTATTATTGGAATTTTGCTGGGCCCAGTACCACTCGCGATGAAGTGTTTCAAATTGATCCGTAAAATTGTATACCGTATTCGACACCTTTATTTCGGGGCAGATTGTAACGGCCGGAAAGGTCATATCCCACACTGGGGTTGGCACTTCCGATAACGTCACGATGACGGGCGTACGGTCCCATTTGTTGTACGCCTGTTGGATCATTATACCACATCCAATAAGCGACAGCCCGAACACAGTTAGCCAGGTTAATTCTTTGCTTTCCAACAAAAAACCTCACTCCATGCACAGAACTTTCCGAGCAGTACTCTTCGAACAATGCACCAGCACGGGCAACCATTAGTTTTGCACCTATTGACATTCCTGTGTTGAGACCACCGAAGCTCACTTCAACCTCCCAAAACGTACTGACTATGTTTAGAATAATCAGGCTAATTTTGACACCATTGAACAGTGGGCACGGGGCGTAAATCAAAAAGTCATGTTTGAGATACCGGCTTAACGAGTGGATATTCTTAAAATAGATACTCATACATTAGGAAAGCCAAAAAATCATGGCTCTAATGGTAATCAGTTCCGAGATATAAGTATTCAAAGTCAGGAATTGTTAAAAAGTATCGCGAAAAAAATATGTTTTTGGTCAAATTTAAATGCTTGTATCTACGCAACGAGTAATCCGATAGTGATGATTTTTATAGTTTGGAATAGGAAATTTGTTGTTCTTTATAGCAAAATTATTTAAAAAATATTATACGCAAAATTTAATTGAAAACTAAATGAAAATGTAATAATACATCTGCTAAATCAACGATAATTTTAGTTTTGACAAGACGAAAAACTATGATCGCACTACTTCTCCTTCGTGTGATATACCAAAATGAAGGCCAACTTTTCCTCTAAATTTTGATACCAAATCCAGCTGCAACCGTGCGCGACCCCGAATAATAATTACATTTTTCTACACCACTATTGGCACGCACTGTCGGTTTGACGTGTACGTTGCATGCACGTACTGTACATACGCTTATGCACAGAGCATATTGCGTCGCGTAAAACAGAGGGTTCACCAAATTTGTTTGCAATTATTTTGACTTTACATGAAGAAATTATCGGTCACATTCGCTCATAAGCTGATATAGTCAACTGACAATTTTATTAATGACTGAATTTTACCGAATATTTTACCCCTTTGAAAATGTTAGGCGTTTTGTACGGGTAAGATTGGAGAGAGAACGAGTTTGAAACTACAGCATAGTCGGTTGTATGTACGGGTATGCGAACGCATGGCTTTACACACCATGGGACACTGGTAAAAGTCTCAACTCTAAGAGGTTGTTCCAGATCTGGGTGTGTTTTAGTTAAGAAGAACCACAAATGAGGTACAAACTTTCACAGGCTGTTGAGTCTAGTATGAAACGGCATATACCTGGAAGAGGGATTCACAGGGCTTCATAGAAATGTTCACATTATCGGATGAGTTAAATATATGTGTTATTCCAGATTCCAGAAAAATATAAATATGATGTTTCTATTAAACTTGAACTGTAATTCATTTTTTTAATGCGCAACAATCATTTATGAAGTACAATATTAACAAATAAACGGATAAAAGTACCACTTCAATATTAAAAATACACACATAACGGCAATTCACTTCAAACATTGAAACCCATATAAATCGTATAGAAATGGACCGAAAAAGTAAGAAAATGGACCGAAAAAGTAATAAAATGGACATATAAATGATGTATAGTGGCGCCCTCTATAGAAAAATGTTTAAAACTCTCATATTATACCTTTTTAAACAAAACCAAGTGAAATCCATTACATTAAACAGAGTAAATAAAAA
>KZ072306.1:57297-72995 GCA_002091845.1 Anopheles cracens
TCTTTCGGAAACGCTTCAGCGTAGCAGCTAGCGTCGATGTTTCAATCGCAATGATGAGATCGCTACGGTTGGGATTGTGGATGAGGAATGATAAATCAATTAACAAAATTGAAAGTTGTTCATCAGCTGAGGTGTTTGAGCTTCACACCGCACCATTTCTGGTAAATTAGTGGTACCGTGCCACATTCCAGGGAATGGTAAAACTTGTTCGGCTCGAAGCAAGTAGACATGTTTTGGGATAATTGTTTAATGAATAATTTAACATCACGTAATAATGAAAGCTGATTAACTAAGAAATTTCTCCTAGTTTGATTTTGACGGCGGTTTTGGATTTTCAAGTAAAATTTGGAACATTTTTTTTTGCTTTCATTATAATTTTTTTCCAAAAAATTTTTTATCAGCGGTAAGAAAGCAACATCGATTACGCAACGTCTGGAGTTGCGAATCTGAATGGTTTTTCTGGCCTTTAAATATGCATTCTAAAATCATCTGTTGTTACACTATTTTTTAAAGAGCTAACGGCTTCTTCATCTACATTCAACCGGATTGCTTCATAACGGAAGCATAATAAAGCGAACCACAGGCACGTGGAAGATTTAGCGTCCGCCTTTCTTCGGTCACTAGCTAGCCGGAACCGCTCCAATGTTCAGCATCATTTAATAGCTCCAATGTTCAACATCATTTAATAGCCAGACGATTTATGTCATTTTAATTCAGACTAATTCTGACTTGGCTCCGTACGACAAAATAAATTTCGATCGTTAGCATGTCTAAAGGGACTGAATGACCGAAGAAAAGAATATGCTTAAGATATGCAATGTATCTGCTTATTTTACTCTAAGGATTACAGTTTTATGCAGTGTTAGTTGAAGGAAAGGAATACAGGAATTCGACAGTATTTTAAAATGCTTACTATTTTTTATCAACTATCTTGTCTTTAAAAGAAAAAAAAAACAAATTTGAAAACAAACACTGGAAAGAAAAAAATACTGGAAAGAAAAAAAAACTATAAAAAATGTGAAAAAATGTATGAAAGAGTCAGGGACAGAGGTTTAGACGAAACAGAGTAAAAACATGGAAATAAAAACCAAATAATAAAGATCACAAAAAAACAAAAGCACAAAACACTGATAAAGAAGAAGAAATGATAATGAATAAGAAGAAAAGAAGAAGACGAGACGGCTTTAAAAAGTTGAAATAAAAGGCTATTTAAGGATTCGCTATCAAGTGTCATTGCCAGTTCTTTCTGTTTTGGTAAAGCATTTAATTCTCCATTGCCCTATTTACAACGTTCGCATGTAGTTACATCGTTTCGAAACAAGGCGTCGTTACTTGCTTGCTTTTAATAATACTAAAGTCTCGATCCAATATGAAATATGAAAAACTTATTAAGCTTCCTCAAATGATCCAAAATTAGATCCACAGTCTTAAATTTGTCTGCTGTTGCACAACTTCATATAGAGAAGATAATTTTAGATGAACGAATAGTTTTAACGATGCTATTTTTTATTCAGACCCAGTTTAGTTTTTGCTTTATTCACAACAATACTGAATTTTAATTTGCTCTTAGAAAATTTCCAGCATAAAAATAAAGTTACTGAAATTAACGCATTTATCTCCAATGCCAAAGATAAGTAAAAATAAGTCTCATTTCATTTTCATCTTTTTGATGTTTCAATGTTTTATGCAGTGTTGGCATGAATAACAGTGAACCATTAATTTGAGAATAGCTCAAATGCCTCTAACCTTGATAGTCTAGAAAATTGAGTTTGGCTCCATTTTTATTTGTTGTTCTGCGACATTAAAAAAAGATTTTCGATTATAAAACATTGCAAAATCAGTTTGGGACTTATTAGCTCCTGGTAAGATTATGAATAATAAACACAGGCGCAGAATAATGCCATAATTGAAAAACTTTGGTACAAATTGCATGGAAATAACAAAATGCTAGTCAAAGCATGGTAAAAATTACAAAATGCTTGATACAACAGCATTTTTACGTTTTTTTCATTACTTCAATAACATGTTTTTATTGGATATGAAGCACAGGTATGGAAATGGTGCATTTTGCCACCGCTTGTTCTGATAACGTTTGTATTGCAATTCCACATTTCAGTTCAATCTGTTATCACCACCGTCACACACTTAACGTTACATTCGCATTAGATTGAAATTCGATTGAAATACGAAGTATTGAAAACGACATGTACGTAATTTCCTTAATGTTGATAGTTGATCATGTTGATAGTGCAACCTTGTGAAGCAGTATATAGTTTACAATTCCTCAGATGACACGATTATTAAACAAAGCATGCGATTCGCCCCTCGCTGTAGTTGTGCTGATAAGCGATTGACCGTTTCTCTTAGATTTGCATTCTATCAAGTGCTGTTGAGAATTGAGGATGTACGTGCCAAGTGTGATCAGTTTGATGTGCTTAGTGTTTCGACATATTGGAGCAGACGATCTCTCGAATGAATCGATAGAAAATGTATGCTAGTAGATTTTAGAAGGCAAAGTGATTGTTTAATTGATTTATGTTTACAGCAACTTCAAGTATGCGCTGATGGATACTGTTTGCCGAAACACTTATGTCCAACGGGAAGGATAGGAGAAGACAACGACGACGGTAGCAGACTTCTAACGCTCGATATAGAGCAGGAAAATGAATGCGACGATTTCATGAAAATATGTTGCATTGGAGCATCAAAGGATTATCCGGTAAACCTATTGCATATCGACGTGTTTTCATACTAATGCATAGTGTTAATTTTTTGTTTCCCTCAGAAGGAGATGGCTTCGGTTTCATCGGTTGAACATAAATGTGGTGTTTCTAATCCTGGAGGACTGGTCTACAATGTGACATCAAACCTTACCTATGCTGGATATGCAGAATTTCCTTGGACTGTGGCTATTTTCAAATCAGATTATAAAAAAAACGATTTGACTCTGGTCCATGTTGGAGGAGGATCTCTTATACATCCGAAATTTGTGTTGACAGCAGCTCACATCGTTTACAAACCCGAACGATACATTGCGCGACTTGGTGAATGGAACATGCGTTCGGAGGCGGAAATTTACTCATCACAGGTGAGTAGGATAATTCAAGTAGGAAAAATAATGAGCTTTGAAATTTTAGTAAAATATTTTTTTTACTTCTTTTTATAACAAGGACATTGGAGTTGAGGAACGTATCAAGTGCAGTGTTAGTTGAAGGAAAGGAATACAGGAATTCGACAGTATTTTAAAATGCTTACTATTTTTTATCAACTATCTTGTCTTTAAAAGAAAAAAAAAACAAATTTGAAAACAAACACTGGAAAGAAAAAAATACTGGAAAGAAAAAAAAACTATAAAAAATGTGAAAAAATGTATGAAAGAGTCAGGGACAGAGGTTTAGACGAAACAGAGTAAAAACATGGAAATAAAAACCAAATAATAAAGATCACAAAAAAACAAAAGCACAAAACACTGATAAAGAAGAAGAAATGATAATGAATAAGAAGAAAAGAAGAAGACGAGACGGCTTTAAAAAGTTGAAATAAAAGGCTATTTAAGGATTCGCTATCAAGTGTCATTGCCAGTTCTTTCTGTTTTGGTAAAGCATTTAATTCTCCATTGCCCTATTTACAACGTTCGCATGTAGTTACATCGTTTCGAAACAAGGCGTCGTTACTTGCTTGCTTTTAATAATACTAAAGTCTCGATCCAATATGAAATATGAAAAACTTATTAAGCTTCCTCAAATGATCCAAAATTAGATCCACAGTCTTAAATTTGTCTGCTGTTGCACAACTTCATATAGAGAAGATAATTTTAGATGAACGAATAGTTTTAACGATGCTATTTTTTATTCAGACCCAGTTTAGTTTTTGCTTTATTCACAACAATACTGAATTTTACTTTGCTCTTAGAAAATTTCCAACATAAAAATAAAGTTACTGAAATTAACGCATTTATCTCCAATGCCAAAGATAAGTAAAAATAAGTCTCATTTCATTTTCATCTTTTTGAAGTTTCAATGTTTTATGCAGTGATGGCATGAATAACAGTGAACCATTAATTTGAGAATAGCTCAAATGCCTCTAACCTTGATAGTCTAGAAAATTGAGTTTGGCATGGCATGAATAACAGTGAACCATTAATTTGAGAATAGCTCAAATGCCTCTAACCTTGATAGTCTAGAAAATTGAGTTTGGCTCCATTTTTATTTGTTGTTCTGCGACATTAAAAAAAGATTTTCGATTATAAAACATTGCAAAATCAGTTTGGGACTTATTAGCTCCTGGTAAGATTATGAATAATAAACACAGGCGCAGAATAATGCCATAATTGAAAAACTTTGGTACAAATTGCATGGAAATAACAAAATGCTAGTCAAAGCATGGTAAAAATTACAAAATGCTTGATACAACAGCATTTTTACGTTTTTTTCATTACTTCAATAACATGTTTTTATTGGATATGAAGCACAGGTATGGAAATGGTGCATTTTGCCACCGCTTGTTCTGATAACGTTTGTATTGCAATTCCACATTTCAGTTCAATCTGTTATCACCACCGTCACACACTTAACGTTACATTCGCATTAGATTGAAATTCGATTGAAATACGAAGTATTGAAAACGACATGTACGTAATTTCCTTAATGTTGATAGTTGATCATGTTGATAGTGCAACCTTGTGAAGCAGTATATAGTTTACAATTCCTCAGATGACACGATTATTAAACAAAGCATGCGATTCGCCCCTCGCTGTAGTTGTGCTGATAAGCGATTGACCGTTTCTCTTAGATTTGCATTCTATCAAGTGCTGTTGAGAATTGAGGATGTACGTGCCAAGTGTGATCAGTTTGATGTGCTTAGTGTTTCGACATATTGGAGCAGACGATCTCTCGAATGAATCGATAGAAAATGTATGCTAGTAGATTTTAGAAGGCAAAGTGATTGTTTAATTGATTTATGTTTACAGCAACTTCAAGTATGCGCTGATGGATACTGTTTGCCGAAACACTTATGTCCAACGGGAAGGATAGGAGAAGACAACGACGACGGTAGCAGACTTCTAACGCTCGATATAGAGCAGGAAAATGAATGCAAAGAAGAAAAGAAGAAGACGAGACGGCTTTAAAAAGTTGAAATAAAAGGCTATTTAAGGATTCGCTATCAAGTGTCATTGCCAGTTCTTTCTGTTTTGGTAAAGCATTTAATTCTCCATTGCCCTATTTACAACGTTCGCATGTAGTTACATCGTTTCGAAACAAGGCGTCGTTACTTGCTTGCTTTTAATAATACTAAAGTCTCGATCCAATATGAAATATGAAAAACTTATTAAGCTTCCTCAAATGATCCAAAATTAGATCCACAGTCTTAAATTTGTCTGCTGTTGCACAACTTCATATAGAGAAGATAATTTTAGATGAACGAATAGTTTTAACGATGCTATTTTTTATTCAGACCCAGTTTAGTTTTTGCTTTATTCACAACAATACTGAATTTTACTTTGCTCTTAGAAAATTTCCAACATAAAAATAAAGTTACTGAAATTAACGCATTTATCTCCAATGCCAAAGATAAGTAAAAATAAGTCTCATTTCATTTTCATCTTTTTGATGTTTCAATGTTTTATGCAGTGTCGCACCATTTCTGGTAAATTAGTGGTACCGTGCCACATTCCAGGGAATGGTAAAACTTGTTCGGCTCGAAGCAAGTAGACATGTTTTGGGATAATTGTTTAATGAATAATTTAACATCACGTAATAATGAAAGTTGATTAACTAAGAAATTTCATCCTAGTTTGATTTTGACGGCGGTTTTGGATTTTCAAGTAAAATTTGGAACATTTTTTTTTGCTTTCATTATAATTTTTTTCCAAAAAAATTTTTATCAGCGGTAAGAAAGCAACATCGATTACGCAACGTCTGGAGTTGCGAATCTGAATGGTTTTTCTGGCCTTTAAATATGCATTCTAATGTAGATCTTATTGTTTACTCTAATAACTTGTATGCATGCGCAAACGTAGTATTTCTTATCACATGTTGAATGTCTTCCAAACCTAAAAACACATAAAAAACAGAAAGATCATGGCTCGTAAATGGATATGCAGAATTTCCTTGGACTGTGGCTATTTTCAAATCAGATTATAAAAAAAACGATTTGACTCTGGTCCATGTTGGAGGAGGATCTCTTATACATCCGAAATTTGTGTTGACAGCAGCTCACATCGTTTACAAACCCGAACGATACATTGCGCGACTTGGTGAATGGAACATGCGTTCGGAGGCGGAAATTTACTCATCACAGGTGAGTAGGATAATTCAAGTAGGAAAAATAATGAGCTTTGAAATTTTAGTAAAATATTTTTTTTACTTCTTTTTATAACAAGGACATTGGAGTTGAGGAACGTATCAAGCATCCGAATTACCTAGATACCTGCATGCCAAACAACGACATTGCTCTTCTTGTGCTAAAACGCAGTGTGATCTATACAGAACACATCCGTCCGATCTGTTTGCCAAGTCCACAAGATGTGTTCGATGGTCAACGTTGCATCGCCACTGGATGGGGAGTGGACATAAGGACCAACGAACCTGCCGATATTATGAAACGGACAGAGCTTCCTGTTGTTCCCAAAGCACGCTGCCAGCTGTTATACCGAGTTGCTGATAGTGACGATTCCTTCCGACTGCATCAGAGTTCAATGTGCGCAGGTGGTGAGGTGGGTGCTGATACGTGTAGTAAGGACGGTGGATCTCCCTTGGCATGTTCGAGGGAAGATGAATCATATGTTTTGGCAGGAATAGTATCCTGGGGGTTGGAGTGCGGTCGGATCGACGCACCCGGTGTTTATGTGGACGTTGCCAAATTCGCATGTTGGATTAATGACACGATCGAGGGGTATGAAGAATTGCATGGAATTCAATAGTGGAGATGATGTACATTAGTACATTGTTGCAATAAAAGTTTGTTTATCATTTTAAGATGGAAAAGATAGAAATGAGAATAAATAAATAGAATAGAAAATAGATGAGATGGAAAAGATTGTGCATGTAGATCTTATTGTTTACTCTAATAACTTGTATGCATGCGCAAACGTAGTATTTCTTATCACATGTTGAATGTCTTCCAAACCTAAAAACACATAAAAAACAGAAAGATCATGGCTATTTCATTGTTTTTGTTGGACTACAGTTTCATGAAGAATAGGGTACCTGGATCGTCTTACTGAAATCCTCTACCAGAAGTCAACTAGAAGCACGATGCACATCGTCCGTTCGTTATTTCCCCTTACTGCAGCTCTCTGCCATTTCGTTTTATTGTTTATCTTTGTAATTGTATATGTGAGAATGAGTAAGTAAAATCATGTACTCTGTTCAGATATTACTGTTACCTTTCAGATTTGGTTGGGTCTTCTGCGGAGAGGTTTGTGACCGAAGTGATAGAAGTCCTGAAATTAATTTTTATTTTATATTAACTTCAATATAAGAGAACCAATAAGTTTATAAAACAATATAGATTGATGAAACAATGAACAGTGTAAATTGATTTAATTTATAACTTTTATTTATTAGCGCGTATTGTATTGGTAAAAGAACGTTAATGTCGTTACCAAAAACAACAAAGATAAAGTTTTTCAAACCAATGTGACATGCCATCAGCATTTTGCTGGTCTCAAACGATCGAGTTCAAGTACAATACTTATTTCAAAACTCAACATAATTATTTTAGTGTAAGCCGCATTGAGTTTAAAGACTACACTAGGCAATTCTAGTAATGAAAGGACTTGACTTGTTGCAGGTAGGCAATATGTTGTGTCTACAATCTTTTTCTCTTTTTGTCGATGTTGATGTATTAAGTCATCTAATTGTATTAACTTTAATATTTATTTCTTCTTCGTCGGCCGTAATAATCAGCCCAGCTTAAGTTGGTTGAAATAACCGATGTAGGTAGTCATTTATGGTTTTCCTATTTTTAATTCTTGTCATAGCAATGTAATCAATCCTGCGTAGTGGGGGACGTTCTAGTGTAAGGTACTAAGCACCTATTATCATACAATTAGTATATCCATAGTCCGTAATACAATCGTAATTCATAATCGAAAATCAAAACTAAGATTAAATATAAAAACACATCCGTAACATCATCACTAAAGTCCCGTGACGTTTCACATGCTGCTGTGGTCGTCTAATTTGTACAGAAACACCCAGTCTTTGTTGGTTCTGCTGAGGTTTATATTTGCAATGTGTAAGCTTCCGATTTCGGCTTGAACCATCGTCCAGTTGCGAAGAAAAATCACATCCAATCGAGAAAAACCCCTTAAAGCTTAACGACTTTTGAGACCGGCAAACGTGGTGTGTGAAAATTTTCACACGAGAATTTCTCCATACGTTTCGCACCGGAAAAAGGGTGGGTAGTCCATCTCGGAACAAGTGCGCGCATTGTGTTTGTATAATTTATCGAATGTCGAAAACCCTGGAGGAACACCTATTTCAGTCCGTACGAAAACAAACCGTGCATGCAATGAAAAAGCGAGTTTTATTTCTTCCGCAAGTTTGTCTTTTCATTGTTTTTGTTGGACTACAGTTTCATGAAGAATAGGGTACCTGGATCGTCTTACTGAAATCCTCTACCAGAAGTCAACTAGAAGCACGATGCACATCGTCCGTTCGTTATTTCCCCTTACTGCAGCTCTCTGCCATTTCGTTTTATTGTTTATCTTTGTAATTGTATATGTGAGAATGAGTAAGTAAAATCATGTACTCTGTTCAGATATTACTGTTACCTTTCAGATTTGGTTGGGTCTTCTGCGGAGAGGTTTGTGACCGAAGTGATAGAAGTCCTGAAATTAATTTTTATTTTATATTAACTTCAATATAAGAGATCCAATAAGTTTATAAAACAATATAGATTGATGAAACAATGAACAGTGTAAATTGATTTAATTTATAACTTTTATTTATTAGCGCGTATTGTATTGGTAAAAGAACGTTAATGTCGTTACCAAAAACAACAAAGATAAAGTTTTTCAAACCAATGTGACATGCCATCAGCATTTTGCTGGTCTCAAACGATCGAGTTCAAGTACAATACTTATTTCAAAACTCAACATAATTATTTTAGTGTAAGCCGCATTGACACAATTTCACGGAAAAGCTTATTAAAAATTGTTCAACCAGTGGTGAGGCTGCCGGAAATGATGAATAATAGCTTTCATCTTTTTTTTATTAATGCTCATAGATATTAACCAGCTGCAACGTGTCAGAAGAGCATGAATAATATGGAACAAGTAACTTTTTATACTGCGATATTTAAACACGTGCCTTCGCAGTCTTCTTCGACCCTTCTTTGGTACCAAGGTCCTTAAAAGGACAAGGAGACCAATAAAAGTAAATGAAAACCTTACGGTGACGAGAGCATTGTGATTATTAAAGCTCAACCGTACAAGTTTTCATCTGCTTTCAAATAATTATCACAGGTTCATGCTTATAAGTGACGTTAGTTATCAAGTGTTGTTAGTATATGAGAAGTACTAACATTATTTTGTCTAACGTATTTGTCTCATTTCAGAACAAAAAAAGTCAAGCTTTGAAAGATGAATTTAAATTACAGAAATTTAAGGATTTACACTGTATGTCACGTAATGTTTTTTTATGTACGATGAGCATACGTATAAAGAAGGAATCTTGGTGTGGCAAACGAACTACACAAAGCGTTACACAATCTTTCACCAGCCGGCGTTTGAACGCAGCATATGTTGAATTAAAATGCAATCATCATCAGCGCATTAGCAGACTCGGTGCGAGAAGATATGTACGTATAGTAGAAGGTTAGCTTAAACACAGACTAGAGCTGGTTTTGCGCAGAAAAGTATTATCACATGGCGGAAGCTGAAGCTTTTCCTTAGCCCGGAAATGTATTTTTCATTGCGTTGAAATAGAAAGAGATTGCAGCAGAACGAGTAGAAGGATGATTTAAAAAAAAAAACATGCTAGAAATTTTGTCATTTCTGGGATAAGGAAAAAATATTATCATTTATTTCTTGGCGACTTTATGTACGATCTAGAATGGAGGTTCTTTGATAAATTTAACCATAATCGGATAGTCACTTCTTACTACATGGATACATTTCAGATGGGATTGTGATACCGGACCGTCACAATTACCACCACCTATCGTTTCGGATAATATTGCAACAGTATTATGAGGTCTTAAGGGACCGCAAAGCGATAGTAGCTCCTTATAAGTAATTAACAAAGACCTAACGCAACAAAGAAAGCCAAATTGGGCTGAAAGTCTCCACAACCAGTTCTCCTTCTTTGGGTCTTACATAATGAAATATTGTGTATATGATGATTCTAATGCGGCAATTTTTGATAAAAATAAATTAATGATATTTTGAGAATCGTACAATACAGGAACCGATTGTCACGATTTGATGACAAAGCGAAATGAACAGAGTGATTAGAACCGCACGTTTTTTAATTAAATGTATACCCTCGGTCATTGTGTTCGCATTGTTAATATTAGTCCTTTCGATATACAACGTCAAAGTACGAATGAGCTCAATTGGATTCTCCGCAATCGTAATTCATAATCGAAAATCAAAACTAAGATTAAATATAAAAACACATCCGTAACATCATCACTAAAGTCCCGTGACACCAAGGTCCTTAAAAGGACAAGGAGACCAATAAAAGTAAATGAAAACCTTACGGTGACGAGAGCATTGTGATTATTAAAGTTCAACCGTACAAGTTTGCATCTGCTTTCAAATAATTATCTCAGGTTCATGCTTATAAGTGACGTTAGTTATCAAGTGTTGTTAGTATATGAGAAGTACTAACATTATTTTGTCTAACGTATTTGTCTAATTTCAGAACAAAAAAAATCAAACTTTGAAAGATGAATTTAAATTACAGAAATTTAAGGATTTACACTGTATGTAACGTAATGTTTTTTATGTACGATGAGCATACGTATAAAGAAGGAATCTTGGTGTGGCAAACGAACTACACAAAGCGTTACACAATCTTTCACCAGCCGGAGTTTGAACGCAGCATATGTTGAATTAAAATGCAATCATCATCAGCGCATTAGCAGACTCGGTGCGAGAAGATATGTACGTATAGTAGAAGGTTAGCTTAAACACAGACTAGAGCTGGTTTTGCGCAGAAAAGTATTATCACATGGCGGAAGCTGAAGCTTTTCCTTAGTCCGGAAATGTATTTTTCATTGCGTTGAAATAGAAAGAGATTGCAGCAGAACGAGTAGAAGGATGATTTTTTTTCAAAAAGAAACATGCTAGAAATTTTGTCATTTCTGGGATAAGGAAAAAATATTATCATTTATTTCTTGGCGACTTTATCTAGATCTAGAATGGAGGTTCGTTGATAAATTTAACCATAATCGGATAGTCACTTCTTACTACATGGATACGTTTCAGATGGGATTGTGATACCGGACCGGCACAATTACCACCACCTATCGTTTCGGATAATATTGCAACAGTATTATGAGGTCTTAAGGGACCGAAAAGCGATAGTAGCTCCTTATAAGTAATTAACAAAGACCTAACTCAACAAAGAAAGCCAAATTGGACTGAAAGTCTCCACAACCAGTTCTCCTTTGGGTCTTACATAATGAAATATTGTGTATATGATGATTCTAATGCGGCAATTTTTGATAAAAATAAATTAATGAAATTTTGAGAATCGTACAATACAGGAACCGATTGTCACGATTTGATGACAAAGCGAAATGAACAGAGTGATTAGAACCGCTCGTTTTTTAATTAAATGTATACCCTCGGTCATTGTGTTCGCATTGTTAATATTAGTCCTTTCGATATAAAACGTCAAAGTACGAATGAGCTCAATTGGATTCTCCACAATCGTAATTCATAATCGAAAATCAAAACTAAGATTAAATATAAAAACACATCCGTAACATCATCACTAAAGTCCCGTGACACATAAAGCAGAATTGATAAAAATAAATGTAATTTATGTAATTAAAAACACTCGTACTGTTTACAATCATGACGATTCTATTGGCATATTGTCTCTGAAAGTAACCTAAAGTAACCTCCGAAAGTAACCTATTATAATCATATAATAAAACATTGTCATCTTTAAGATACCTGTTAATTACCCCGTCTACTGGGTAAACTTCATGTCACTCCGAACCAGATTGTGTGCTTTAATTAAATTTATCCCGTATATCCTCGGTTGAAAGCGATAAGTGGATCTAACTAACAGATACCACCCTCGGACGTCTTTGGTCATTTTCTAATTGGACGTAGCAATCTGTTCCTTTGGCTTACAGAGAATGAGTTTGCTTACTAATGGCCAAGCTTCTCTGCTGCCGCTGAGTTGGACAAACCCTAAAATACGCTCGAACGACCCCTGATGCAGGGTGTCTTTGTAAACTTTTCGTAAGGAGCGGCTCATCTTGAGCGGCCAGGGGCTGAACATCTTACTAAAACTATTATCCTTGAGCTAAGCTGATGCCGGTTTCTTTCGCAGTGCACATTCCGCCACGGTCGGCCACCACTACTCTCAGAATACCCCTCTAGTAAATATTTATTTAATCACATCTTCCTCTGAACGAAAAGCTCTCACTGTAAAGTGCTGCTGCTGCTTGGGCTGCTGCTACTGTTAGTCTCCGAGACGAGATGGAAAACGTGCAAATTCCTCACGTGTCTGCGGCTGGGCGAAACTATAGTCGCACCACCCGAAACGTTACGCTTCGTAAGGAATACGCTCGAAAAGGTAGCTGCTGAACGTAGCTAAACGAGCTCCATTAAACATATGTCGCAGTGGTCCTTCCGTTTGCCTTTGCTCCGTGCGCAATAACTACCCCGTACGCGGTTCCTGCCTTGTCCCGGAGACACGCGTTCCCTTTGTGCTCACCATGAATTCCAAGTACATAATAAATTGTAACGTTTTTCCCCCGACAATGCCGCAGCCGAGTATTTTGCTAACACAACGTAGCTGAAGAACATTGCTGGGGAAAACTTTTGTCCCACTTGCTGTAGCAGGGCAAGATTGTCGCCCTCAGCAGGATTGTCGTAGCTTTGAACTTTCCACGTGATAACACTTCTTCCCGATACGCGTGGAAACGGAAAGGGCAGGAAATTTTCCAGGGGAAAATTACCACCGAGCAGTCTCGCGCAGCTTCTTGCGACGTGCGGAAGATGAATGTTTACTGATATAAAGGAAACTAAACTGTAACCGAACGACGATTGCCGAAGACATGTGACGTGCGGAAGAAGACTAACGCAACAGAAGACTACTACACCACCGCTGATGCACGGCAAGACTGCTTGCTCGCCTTTCGGGGTGGGTTTAGGAGGAACACAGTTAAGAAAGGTGAATGTCGAACGTGGTATGAATGATTGGGAGAGCGGAGATAGTCACATTCAACACAGTTTCCTGCCTAGATAGAATCCGATGCTGACCACCAGGTCCAAAATTGTTGGGCATTCTCTGCGAGAACCATAAGGAGAACACAACGGAGACGAATTTCTTTTCCTTCGTGCAACGCGGCACTATGAAGAAGAGATCAAAGGTGCAAAACGGATGAGGTGGATCACGTTTTCTGGGAAAATGGCTCAGACAGTCATCGGAGGGATATGACTGGATGCCGTACAAGCAAATGCCCCATTAGCTATTAGATTATTGTTATAGTTAGGACGTGCCAGTAACGTTAATATGGGATGACATTTTCTTCTTTCCTTGGCAGGTATTAAGCGACGACACTGGTGCCTATAGTGAAAGAAATGTCCTTACGACGAATGGAACGGTGCACAGACGTTTCCTTGACATTCCATGACAGACACATGTATATCTTTGGGAAAATATTGCATCAGGTCCTGGAATAGCTTGATGGTGGTATGACCGGAATTTTGTTATAATTTACTGATGTAACTATTGCACACTTTGTTGCTTTACTTAAATATGTTTTATTTGTACGTTACGTGTGTAAGCAAAAATCGTTATCAAACACATCCACCGATTTCGTTCACTTTTTTTAGAATCATGGCGGATAAATTCAATCCAATTTCACAATACATTCATGAATAGTGGTTTAAATTTTCAGCAACTATTCTATCTTTGATATGACTATTTTTTGCGACCCTATCCGCTTTTTACCCATCATCTTTAAAAAAAAAACCGAAAGTGAAACAATAAAAATCAGAAAAAAGTAGATTTTAAACTTCACTATAAATCTAAACTATAGATATGTTTAAATCGAAATATAAAGGATTTATTCGTAACGAATAGTTTGCGTGTGTTGAACAATTTTGTTATGTTGATCGACGTTAAATTCTTGATAACCAGAACGTATGCACACGTTGATCCTATGTGTTAAAGTTGTAGGGGATTTAACCAATCCGACGAGATTTGGCACCTTTAGTATGAAATACCTTATTTGAACGAACAAAATGTGTAAAATTACTGAATATATATAATATTGAATTCATTTCATTACTTGCCATTTTAATTACTTATACATATTTTGTTCATAATACATTGCTACTTTTTAAGCGTAAATCAACAAACATCAATCTATTTGAAACAAACATAGACTAGAGAAACTTAAAAGAAAATATATAAATGATGCATCATTTCCAACAGAAGTAGGTATATCTAATCCATTAGCACAAACTTAAAGACTTCATTACAGTTTTCTGCCTAGAGTTCAAGAGTATTGCGTTTTAAACCATTCCTTAAGGTCCATTCGACACCGAGCAGATCTCGCTACCAATCGAGTTGGCTGTCAGTCATTCGAGATAAATCTTCTCTGCCTTGGCTGTCACGATGGAAGAAAAATTGTCACCCCGCCGTAATTCGATTCGTCAATTCTGGTGAATTATCGACCCGCAAATCGAATTCACGCCTCGGAACGTTAGCTGCCTGTGTTCCGGACATGGACTGAATAATGGTTCGTTTGCGGTTCCAAATGACGAATGCTAAATCGGTGTTTTTTCCATCGTTTTCCACCGTCGCTTCCGTTTTCATCCTGCGTTCCTCTTCAATTTCCCTGCTGACGGCGAAATAAAGGCTTTTCTCTCCCAGTACAGCCCACTGATTGAAAGCATGTCAGATCGGAAAATTAAATTCGAAAATGAGTCTCTTCCCGGCGACATCATGAACCCGAGTAAAGAAAGCCGCTCTAAAGGGCGCATTAAGACGCCAAACCAATCGAAGCGATGGAATTCAAATCAACGCATGCCGCGGCTGTCGGCTGTTACCCAGCCAATCCACTTTTCTTCCATTGTCTTGATGAACGCGTCGTCGGACCGTTGGAACTCACTGGGAAGGACATGCCCAGAGAACTACTTTTGCATTTCGATGCCCTGCAGCTAGTGTTCGAGTGCGAGAAGGAAACTGGAGAAACGTGAACTCGAATCAAACCGGCGAACCTGAGCTTGAGTGGAATGCTAAGCAGCAGCAGTAGTAGCAGCAAAAGCGGTTCCAATTCGACGGATGTAGAAAATTCAATTGATTGATTGAGAGGATTTCGAGGTCGTTTCCGGGCTTAATGCTAATGCTTTTGCATTATGGGTTAGCACAGAAGAAAGGACGGTTTCAAAGAATGGAAATATCATAGGAATGGTCGACTAGCAGCATACTCTACTTTGCTTGCACGATTTACTAAACACAAGCTAGTAATGCTTGTAAATGGAGTTTTATAGT
>KZ072306.1:82685-94366 GCA_002091845.1 Anopheles cracens
TCAGGGCTCTTAATTATATTGCTTTTAAAATCGTCACATCACATTCTGATGTAATCTGGAGTTAGTCTGAGTGCATTTCATTTTAAAATTTAACTACGCATTAATCGAAATAGGTAACCCTCCCAGGGTTTGCTGAATTTGCGAAAAAAAATGTAATTAAATATCAATCACTGTAAAAACTAACTAGAGTTCAATATGACGCACTTCTCGATAATAGCTCGATAATAGCACGATTCGTCTAGTCCCATTAGAAGAACATAATGAAAGTCAATATACCATCAACACGCTGCTTTTGTGCACTAACTATGCGTATAATTAAAACATAAACCGAGAAACCGTATGTGACGGAAAACGTACTTAATTGTTGACTGTTTTATCCACACCACAAAAGCAAGAGTAAAACAAGCTTATAGTACGGAATGAAATGAAAAATGATTGGAACCCACGTTTTATTGACCTTCATCTCGCGCGTACTGGACATTGTTCTTGGCGCAATTAATTGTGCCAATTGGTTTAAAACCGTTTTTACACGATCGGCGACTCTTGTTTTGTTGCTTGAGGTGCCCCTAGCTGGCAACACTGACCGTCGAAGCTTAATGAAATATTTGCACAAAGAAATGGGACACATTTGTTTTCTTTTATCGATCGTTTGAAAATGCCACAAAGCAATCAAATTAGCCCGTGGGCTAATGCTGTTAGGTGGACGTTGGTTTTGTCGTATTTGCTGGGGCATATGATACAATACTAGTGGGTACGTTGCGGATAATGAAAAGACTGGCGCGCGCATGTGTGTGTTAATGCTGCTAAATGTAATCCAAAGACAAGGACGATTGTTCATCGATGATATCAGCAAAACTTCTGCATCTCCTGCCGAGGAAGGATGATAAATGGTGCTTTTACAGTCCAGAACATAAATTTAAGATCATCTATTTTTGAGTATAAGATTAAAATTTGAAGAGATAGATGAAACCGATGTTGCACATAGTAGTAGTCATTAGCCAAATAAGTCTTTTTATGATTTTTTCTCAAAAGCTTTAAAATACTTTACTATTTTTTCATGAACTTACGAAAATTAGTTTTTTTAGTTTTTCCCATAACACACGACCTTAAATATTTGATGATTTGATATGATGCTAGTGTCTTTTGGTTTTGTTTGTGCCATAACGCTGAAAACATTTTCTTTCAAACACGTTTAGTTGTTGCTGATCTAACACACCAAAGATGTAGAGAACATAATTAAAATGCCGATGGTTATTGTTTGAAATGCGTAGAATTGGTAGAATTTTCGAAAAATAATCTAAAGACAAATGTTGTTATTAACTACTACTTTGTGCAACTGTGCACTTCCGTCTTACTCTTCAAGTTTTCCTTTTACACTCAAAAACAGGTCGCAAGTTATGTTAGGGAATTTGATTATAGAGCCATGTATTAAATGTTGGTTGACTATGCTGGGAAATTATTTTTACTCATCTGCACAATCTTGCATAGTTTTCCTGCAACAACGCGTCACAGTTTAGCTTGGATATTTTAGCAGGATACATAAATAGGGCTGTCAGTCACAAAGCATTTTTTACGCATGTACAAAAAAAACGGTACCTGAAATGTGTCTACTCGCCGTAGTCTAGCTCGCGGCGATTGAATGTATGACGGAACACTTTAGAAACACACCCAGTGCAGTAGCCAGCGATGCCAGTTGCCTTATCAGGTTTAAAATGACGTTTTAATGGAGACTACTCGCAAAGGCGTCAATCTTCTGCTGATGGTCTACACGGTGGTGCTGGTTGCAGGCAAGGTAAGGCATCTTATCATTATCGTTCTGTGTGCGTTCTATAGCGAAGGTCAGATCGGTTAGACACATTTTACTATGGCACGAAAAATGAATCAGGCTCGACTTATTCATAATATGTCACCGTACGATAAAATATGTCACTGATTATTAAAAAAAAACATGTTATGAAAAGGTCGAGGCTAAATTATGGATGAAATCTGCATGTAATAAAACGCAGCAACCATAGGACAATGTATAGCTGCAATCGTGATAAAAGGGCGCCATCTCTAAGCCCAGTATCAAGAATAGAAAATAAATATTTCAGTTTTTTTAAATTTTAAAACATGTTTTTTAAACAAAATTGTATTGTTGTTCCTACAAAAAATAATACAACAATAGTTAAAATCAATTCAGCTGCAGATATTTCATGTTTCTCAGCATGTTACTTCGTAGGAAATTGATACAAATCAATTTAGCTGCAGATATTCATGTTTTATAGCATCGCATATTTAAGCCAGTTGATAATGGGCTTCGTGATAGTCAATCACTATTAAGGTACCGATTTCAGCGAATGTCCTTCACACATCCTTTTCTCCATGCAGCAACATGCACCAACGGTACTGTCTGCGAATGTGAACGCTTGAATAACTTTCCTGAATTTATGTTCGCTGCACATCCCGAGGACGCAAAAGTTGTCGTGAAATGGCGGCCATTGAAACCGGTTGCGTGGCGACTACCTTCTGAGCTACCCTTTACACCTACCATCGAGTTGCAGCTGGCGTAAGTGTTTTCACAAGCAAAGGCATGCCGTACTGTTTCATCATCTATCCTTTTTTATTCACTTCACTTGTTCCTAATTTAAGGATCCGTTCGTCATTTACCGGTGGGCCCAATACGAGGTAAGCATACTGCTGCTATTATTTGTTACTAACATTCCTGCATATTAAATTTCATTATCTTCCGCGGACACAGTAACACTTTCGGAACAGGAGCAACGGGTATGTTTGTTGTTATATTCCTCTATTGTTCATTTCCTAATAAGACTGTATGTTTTATTATTGTGCACTGTTATAGAACCCACAGCCAAGCGGAATTTCTAACGGTAAGCATGCGTTAAATTTGAGTTGACGAGTACACCGTAATTACCGATCGGTCGGGCCCTTAACAGGCCCCTAACGCTAATATTACTATGCGTTTGATCATGAATGGAGGCGCCCAGTACTGTGTAGAAACCGTATGAAAGGCAGCATTATTTTTGTACCAGTATTTTAGTTTAAATGACGGGCAGCTTCTATTTTTTAATCAAGCAGAATGAAACTACAAAATCAATTTGTTAGTTGTATCACCAACATCTTTTCTCGTATTAACAATATTAAAATATCAATTAAAGAGATATTTTAGAGAGGTTTCCAATAAGCAATCGAGACACCATTATAAATCTTCAAAACTCCCAAATCTTCAAATCTTCTCTTCAATGGGAGACTATTACTATTATTAGATGCCATAAAACGTCCGGCGTCCGCTGTCAAACTCCATACAAATTTTGTGCGGCCAGATTCTATATGGTGCAGGATACAGTAGAACTCATCGAAACGAAACTATTCTGAATTGATGTTCCTATGGTTTGTGTGACTATAGTCATTTCCAAATAGCAAACCGTTTGAGCATTGTTACGCGAATGTTATAGCGCACGCATCGTTACAGGAAACCACCGATGTTACAACGCCGTCTGACAATGGAGGCGTTTTCAAGCACACGTGCCCCATCCAGCATCACTGCACATATTCAGTCAAGGTGGAGGCATTGAATGTACCCATAAGCATCGTGGACTTAGTGGAAGTCCCGGATTGTGTCGAGGGTCTATGCTCATGCCATTACGCGGAGCATCTGCCAGCGCTCGTCAATGCGTCTGCCATTATCGACAGAACCACCAACCAGCTCATAGTCAGCTGGACGCTCGGAACGTTCAACGCAACGGAGCTACCTGAGGATGTTACACCGATAGCTGTATCCGTGGGGTATAATATTGCGAACTCAGCTTTAATAGAGGTGCATAACATTACATTAGCTATGTTTCCCATTCTGCTCTCACCTTATCAAGCGTTCGACGCGGCACGAACAACGATCTGGGATGGGGAGGCCAGCATTCGAGCATTATGGAGCTAACTCTTCCACTAGCTTCCGGCACTCATAGCTTCGATATCGATCACTTCGCCGGAAGTAAATATGTCTTTGTAGTTCAACTCAAAGTAATAGATACGCGAGACTGTGAACGTGCTGCGGGCCCAATACGAGGTAAGCATACTGCTGCTATTATTTGTTACTAACATTCCTGCATATTAAATTTCATTATCTTCCGCGGACACAGTAACACTTTCGGAACAGGAGCAACGGGTATGTTTGTTGTTATATTCCTCTATTGTTCATTTCCTAATAAGACTGTATGTTTTATTATTGTGCACTGTTATAGAACCCACAGCCAAGCGGAATTTCTAACGGTAAGCATGCGTTAAATTTGAGTTGACGAGTACACCGTAATTACCGATCGGTCGGGCCCTTAACAGGCCCCTAACGCTAATATTACTATGCGTTTGATCATGAATGGAGGCGCCCAGTACTGTGTAGAAACCGTATGAAAGGCAGCATTATTTTTGTACCAGTATTTTAGTTTAAATGACGGGCAGCTTCTATTTTTTAATCAAGCAGAATGAAACTACAAAATCAATTTGTTAGTTGTATCACCAACATCTTTTCTCGTATTAACAATATTAAAATATCAATTAAAGAGATATTTTAGAGAGGTTTCCAATAAGCAATCGAGACACCATTATAAATACGCATCAACACAAATACCGTTTAACATACATGCGTTCCAAAACAAACTATGAGCATCATGATTTTCTGTGCTTCATGATTTCTAAAAAAGTGCATTTTTATCTCTACAACGTTAGTAAAAATTAAAAACAAAATAATACTTTTCGCAGAATTTAGAAGAAGTGAAGTGCAGATGTGAAATATTTCTACCATTGCAAGCGGAAAAAATTGTTCATCAAAAGAGTGTCATAATTTGATGTGATTTTGACGTATTGTTTGTACACGTATAGAAGACATTTACGATTTTAAATTAAACTGCTAAAACATTTTCGAATAAATATCTTTCATTTTATGTCAAAAGTGTCACAATAATTTGATTGGTTGCCTTTGGTTAGTATATGGAGTTTCATTAACTTGAATGAATTAAAGTGTTATAGTGAATTACACAATAATTGACATTGTGTTCAGTATTTTTCAATGGAAGATATTTATAGCTCAAGTTTTCGAAACGGAAAACTAAATTATGGATGATATAAAATGAATATTTCATTTAAAAAAATCAATTTAATGGTAAATTCAGCAAGCAACACGACCGTCCTCCAAAGTAAATCTCAGTACAAATGCCAAAACGGTTGGTATTACGTTAATTTGTCAACACATAATCCGTCATCCTATTAAACCCGTTATGAAGTTCAAAACCTGCAGCAGAGAGGAGGCATATTGAACGACATTGATGAGATTTAAATTCTCTTTAGTTAGAATTCGAGCCCAAGCGAATGCAATTGGGAATCGAGAAGTCATATATATGGTGAGTTCATGCTTGTTCTATACAAAATTTATGATGAATAAACGAATTCCGTGAAGCATTTTAGTGTGCATCTGTGTTTCACTGAGCATATTGCGTTAGGACAATTTGAAATTCTTAAATGTGTACGGCTTATCGTTCCGTTACTATCAAATTATGCACGAATAAATAAAGTAATGTCACAAATGAATCGTAAAGAATTATGCGGTAGATAAATCGGGCTAACATGTGTAACCTTTCATCCTATCATCCAATATGTTTCCCCATTGCAATAAAACATTGCTCTTTGCTGTGCCTTTGTTGTTGGATGCTCATAACAGGATATTTTGTTCGATATTTTCATGAGCATTTCGTGGAAACCATATAATGACGTTCTCATCTGTCACCAGTAGTAGTGGTATGGATCGTAATAGAAATTGGGTAAATTTGTTAAGGTTGTGATTTTCACATTGGTAAAGGTGCTATAGCTTTGTTCATTTAAAAAAAAAACATTAATTAAACTGACCCGCTCAAACTCCTTGCCAAAAGTTAGAAAAAATAGATAAATGTAGGAAATGAAAGTAAGATCAAAATAGCAACCTAGAAAACGGATAAATAAAACAGTCCCAACTGAGCGAATGTGTGACTGTTGTAGTATAAACAAGGTGTTAAAAAAACTGTCCTAAAATGTTTGTCAGACGGCAATCATTGAGCTTCAGTTGACGCAATGCATCGAAATCGATAATTTCAAATAAAACTCATACTTTTGAATGTTTGATAAATTTGAAACTATACTTGATTAGTTATGCATAATTTGAAAATCAATGATCAGACCGACGAATTGTACATATATCGGCAGAGTTTGCTTTTGTTATAGTCAAAATGAAACGCAACCTCACATAACTACTATATTTACAGTGACGATAGTAGCAAAAAAAGATAATATTATTAGTATATGGAGTTTCATTAACTTGAATGAATTAAAGTGTTATAGTGAATTACACAATAATTGACATTGTGTTCAGTATTAAATTTTAAAACATGTTTTTTAAACAAAATTGTATTGTTGTTCCTACAAAAAATAATACAACAATAGTTAAAATCAATTCAGCTGCAGATATTTCATGTTTCTCAGCATGTTACTTCGTAGGAAATTGATACAAATCAATTTAGCTGCAGATATTCATGTTTTATAGCATCGCATATTTAAGCCAGTTGATAATGGGCTTCGTGATAGTCAATCACTATTAAGGTACCGATTTCAGCGAATGTCCTTCACACATCCTTTTCTCCATGCAGCAACATGCACCAACGGTACTGTCTGCGAATGTGAACGCTTGAATAACTTTCCTGAATTTATGTTCGCTGCACATCCCGAGGACGCAAAAGTTGTCGTGAAATGGCGGCCATTGAAACCGGTTGCGTGGCGACTACCTTCTGAGCTACCCTTTACACCTACCATCGAGTTGCAGCTGGCGTAAGTGTTTTCACAAGCAAAGGCATGCCGTACTGTTTCATCATCTATCCTTTTTTATTCACTTCACTTGTTCCTAATTTAAGGATCCGTTCGTCATTTACCGGTGCAGTGCTTTGTACTGACACAGTGGATCCCACACTCGTTGACACCCACACATTCTATGTGGATGAGTTTGCACCGAGCGACCGTTCTGGCCTACTGCTCACGATAGTTTTTCTTGATAGCAGCAATAATTGCGAACGAAGAATGCCTTCGAACAAACGTAAGTTTTGTACCAATTACAATGCACATTCACTGGATTGAAATCGATTTCGTGGAAACCATATAATGACGTTCTCATCTGTCACCAGTAGTAGTGGTATGGATCGTAATAGAAATTGGGTAAATTTGACAAATCTTCTCTTCAATGGGAGACTATTACTATTATTAGATGCCATAAAACGTCCGGCGTCCGCTGTCAAACTCCATACAAAATGCGGCCCGCTGTCATCCGACGCGGCCCAACGCGATCCGATGCGTTCGATTTTTGTATGGATTTGACAGCGGACGCCGTGCGTTATATGGCAGCTTCCTCTGTCATCCGACAAGTATACGTTGGCTGTTAAACGATCTATTAATTGTGGTATGAACCACAACTAGATTGTTTTCAGTTCATCACATTGGCTTAACACAACTGGCAACTGGTATTTTTATAATCTGCATTCTTGAAATTTATAGGTCTAATTACACTGAATGTTTTTCGATGGAATATTCTGTCAGATCGGTTAGACACATTTTACTATGGCACGAAAAATGAATCAGGCTCGACTTATTCATAATATGTCACCGTACGATACTTTTTATCTCTACAACGTTAGTAAAAATTAAAAACAAAATAATACTTTTCGCAGAATTTAGAAGAAGTGAAGTGCAGATGTGAAATATTTCTACCATTGCAAGCGGAAAAAAATGTTCATCAAAAGAGTGTCATAATTTGATGTGATTTTGACGTATTGTTTGTACACGTATAGAAGACATTTACGATTTTAAATTAAACTGCTAAAACATTTTCGAATAAATATCTTTCATTTTATGTCAAAAGTGTCACAATAATTTGATTGGTTGCCTTTGCTTTTTGGTTCTAGAAATGCAACCAAGTTATGTAGCACTGCATGCACACACTGCGTACCGTTGCGTACTGTACCTAGCTTGGAATTTCATTTTGGATAGGATTCTTGAAGGACCGGTGCGCAGCAAGGTACGCAACGTAGTGTAGTGAGCCAAATGGTCTAGCTCAATTTGATCATCTATCTATCGCTTGCTGGCAAGCTGTCATTTGAGGTACGCAGGGATACGCTCGAAGCAAGGTACGTTATTTCCAAAGTTGTCGAGGTCAATCGTACCTGAGGTACGTTTGACTGGTACGCAGTGTGTGCGTGCAGTGTAATGCACCCAGCATGGTCAGCCCAATCAGATAGCATGGTTGCATAATTGGTTGTGTTGCTTTTGTGTCATCTGATCTCAGCTTTACCTTTTATCGAACAAAAAAGCGTTACACCTGCATTATATATCAAAGAGAGAGTCGCAATTTTAATAAACTAGGAGTAAACTAGGCCAGTTGTTGGCAACTTAGTTCAGCAGTTTCACATTAAAATTCCGATACTTTTGCAATGTAGATATATGAAGCGGGTGGGTTTTAGTAAGTAAGCTACCATAGTGTTTATTTCTGTACACTTTTTGTGTCATAAATGAGTTTATAACGAAAAAATTATGAAAATTCGAGCATTATTTTTGCTTCAGCTTTCGACAGGATGTGCACCAGTTTATAGGAATCGCAAACAGAGGTTTTATTATTTGTAAATGAAGATAAAATTAGCAGACAGTTGATAGAAATATATTTCTATCCGTATTTTTTTCAGCCAACGCAAAAAGTGGTTAGCTATTTAATTTAATGACACCATTTCGACCATCAAGTAAACCGTTTTTTAAGATTAAAAAGTCCCTTGCTTATAAAATTAGCTATCTTTCAGTTTTTGACAGCCGTTAAAATGCAAAGATCGTTAGTAAGTGAAGAAATAAGATTCTAAAAAGCACTGTCCATATGTAAATCACAAAACAAAAGAATACACCTTACCTTTTTTACACCTTAAAGAAGAAAAAATACACCTTACCTTTTTTCGGTTCTTGTTTCTCGCTATCTGCCAAACTATTAGTGTAAATCACGTAGTACAAAATTTCGGCGAAATATGCACAAATATGTGTATATTTCGGAAAAAAAACATCGATGTAATTGCTTTCAACCATGGACCATAGGTAAAAATCATTATTGTATTTTCGAAACATACGATGTAAGACTTCATTTCCATTATACAATTATTCCATAATTGACCGCCATATGCAACCGTTTCGTTCCTATTTCACAGTGCTAAACTATACTTCTACATCCGACGTGGTAAGTGCTCTAATGTTATGCTTTTATTTGGCGAGTGTTTAATTTCACCTTCTTCTCTAAGATGTTAGTTATATGTATCTTGCTCGGAATAGCCATTCTGATTGCAACTGTTGGCACTCTGTTTGTTTATTACAAACGTAGAACGAAAATACGATGGAAAGCGAATAATTGGAGAGGTGTTTATGTGCGATCCAGGTAGGGCACCGCTTTGTACGAATAAAATTCATAAAAGGGCGAAATATAATGCTGTCATTGCTAATGCGCTTTGTTGTTTGCTGTTCACAGTGGCGATCATCATCCACAAGGTACGATGGAAGAGAACAGATTGTATATAGATATGGAAATTTTGGTGAGTATCACAGTAACATGTTGCTTTCTTATGATTACTACGTTATAGCTGACATGTCGATGTCTTCTCAAAGCTGCTAAAAAAGGAACTACGTGTAGATAATAGCATTTTTATAACGAAAACTCTTCTGCGATCAACAGGGTTGCACGTTGATCGGTAGTACGAATTCGAATTGTATTCCAATATAAGAATCATTAGAAAATACTACTTAGTTCCCAGTAATATCTGATGGCCGAACTGCCATTTACCATCACGTATTAATACATTTCACTCATCTTCTGCGTATTTTATCCGGTTTGCTAATTTGACTGCCATTCGATGGTGTGCTTCAACATTATCATGTAAATTTAAATTGATTGATATGAGGAAATATGCTGCATCTGTCCTTTCGCAGAATGCCCGCGCACGAGGGGATGCCGATTATTTGGAGGTTCCACATTCCTGTCTCCGTATTGGACGCGAAATCGGGAAGGGAGCATTCGGGCGCGTTTTCATGGCGAGCGCTATCAAGCTTCCAGGATTCAGCGGACCAAAAATTGTAGCCATTAAGCAACTCAAAAGTAAGTACCGGTTGATTAACGGGCGGGGAGTGTTTACCACGACCCATCTGCCACTGTATTCGGAACAGTAAATCCTCTCACCAGCACTTCATTACGTTGGGTGTCGCTCCTTCTCCTTCGCACGCAGAATGCTCATCCAGCGATGAGTTTGACGAGTTCCTGGACGAAATCACGATGATGAAAAAGGTCGGGAAGCATCCCAACATCGTAGCGCTGCTCGGCTGCTGCACCATCAAAGAACCGCTCACAATGATAATGGAGTACGTTCAAGGGTTTTTGATAATGATTTATATAATTCAAATCCAGTATGTCATACTGTAATGGATAGAGGCTCGAAATCTTTATTTTATATAAAAAAGACACACTTTTCAACTTACAATTTCAATGACATTTCGATGGTGATATAGTAAATTACGTGCTGTTAACCTGTCCAACACAATGTTTACATCGTATAAATCTTCTCGTCAATTATCTACTCATAGGAAAAGTCTTTAAAAATTTACATAAATCTCATTTAAGATACAATTGTTTCTGTAGAGAGCTAAATTAGATTACCAACAAAAAAGATATCAATTGAAAAAAACAATCCGAAAGCGCTCATCTTCGAAAAAATGGGCGCATCTATAACTAAAAATAAGAAGAAACGTCGATAGTATGAAAGCCACATTAAGTAGATTAATAAACAAGGTATGTTATTATATTTTTTGCTCGAAGGATTCAAGTCAATTAAAATGCGCATTACAAAGTTATTTGCATTCGCAGTTGCTGGCTCCACGGGTAGCCCGGTGACAGGTAGTGGAGTATAGAATAAACTTCACAGAATAGGTGTTTAAACTATTCTTTCAAACTATTACGAAAATGGTCATTTTTATAAACATCAGCATTTTGACATGTATTCCAAATATGACATCACTGGCAGTAATAGAACTCGAGATAATCGAATTAAAAAACGCTTTGGCTACCAGACTATCCAGTTGTAAAAGAAAGGATTAAAGAGAAGGTGCATTCAGAGCATTTCACCGCTTATTTAGCAAAATAACCTCAGTTGCCAAAGAACCCTAAGGTCATAAAACAACCCCACACAGACGCACACTTCGCCAAACGCATCGGATTTCACAACTCCTTTTTTCATTGCTTTTTTTAGAGTACCGAGATCCAAATGTTCTACAAGAGTGCACGTCCTCTCGAATCGTGTTGGTGACATGTAGTTAACAAACACTAATTTATCATTGGTTTACTACATCATACACTTTTGTCGTCATGACTACGGATAACGTAGTGTTCAATAGTCGCCATTTGCGGAATGTTATACTGTTTTGTTCAAAGTAACTGCGTAAATTTCCAAAACGTCTGCATTCTTTAGAAATAGTTCAAAAAACAAATGTTCCTTGTTTATAGGTCTCTCATAAACTGATTTCGAGTAATGTCGAGCGTCACTTCGACCCCAAGTAGCCTCCCCGAACAAAAGATGCCTGGAAAATTTGAAAAGGGAAATTCT
>KZ072310.1:23284-33947 GCA_002091845.1 Anopheles cracens
ACAGATCGTCACTGTCGTAGTCCTCGCTATCCTCGTCATCATCGTCGTCCAGCTCGAGATCCTCGTCGCTGTCGTCCAGCACGCGGTTCTTGCGTGCCTTCTTCGCCTTCGCTCGCCGCACCTCCTCCTCCAGCAAGTCGTCCGAATCGTCCGAGTTCTCCACAATCCTGCGACGCTTGTTGACCGCGGCCCTGCTGCTCGGCTTACGCAGCCGATTTTTGCGCCCCCGGCCCGTCTCCAGCGAGCTTTCGCTCTCCCCGGACAGCGAGTTCTCGTCATCGTCGTCCTCCTCTTCATCGTCCTCTTCCTCCTCGTCGTCGGAACCGCTGGCCTCGCCGCGAAAATCCTCATCCGAATCGTCGTCCTCCTCCTCCGAGCTGAACTCGATTTTACACAATTTCTTCTTCTTTTTCTTGCGCTTTTTGTCTGTCGCTGAGACGAAGTTCGAAGCGGTGCGATTCGCGGGTACGGCTTTACGCTCCACGCGTGCTACCGTCTCACCCTCCGGTTCGTCGGGGTCACTGTCCGCGGGTTCCTTCTTTTCACCGTCTGGCTGCTGTTCCCGGTTGCCATTCAGCCGACCCTCTTCTCGCTCATCGGCCTGCTTGCGTGCCTGCTCTTCTCGGGCGGTAGCTTCGATGATGGTGCTGATGTCCTTGCCCTTGGAGAATCCATGCCGCTCGTCTTCCTCGTCTTCGTCTATCTCCTCTTCCTGCTCCATCATCTCGCAACCGCGCATTTCGCGCCTGATGGCCGTGTCGATCAGATTATCGTACTCGTTAAACTTGTAGCTTACCTTCGCCGATGCACGGCGCCGCAGCTTGTAGATCGGGATGTCATCGGAATCGGTGCTGCTGCCACTGCCGCTGCCACTGCCCGAACCGGAATCCGACGAACTACCGCCACTGCCACTACCTCCGCTTCCACCCGACCCAGATCGCGACCGTTTCTTCTTCGGCGGGCGTCTCTTCCGTGCTGGAGTGGTCCTGCGACATGCGATCCGCCCGGTAGTCGTCATCGGAAGTCTTCATGCCCAGGTCCTTCTTTTTCCGCACCGCGTCCGCCTTCATCTTCTTCAGCATCTGATCCTCGATTTCGCGCCGGTTCGTTTCCTCCTTGATCTTCTGCATCGCGATGCGCCGCGACTGCCGGACGGGCGGGTTGTTACCACCGTCCGGGTCGACATCCAGCACCATCGAGATGTCGAGTCCATCAACTGCAACAGAGGAATCGAAAAATGAATGAGCCATGGTGTAATTGCTCCATCTTACTGGGATGTAATGTTCCCCTAGCGAGTTACTATTCGTGTTTTAGCATTATTTCAAGAGTTTTAAGCAGTCAAACGGAGTGTAAAACCGTTTCGATGTGGAAAATTAGGCAGACAGCAAACAAATACTCACCCAAACCATTTCGATGACGTCGCTTCCGTTTCGGGGGACTTTCCCCTTCCAGTTGATTGATGCCCGCATCTTCCTCCTCGTGCTTTTCTTCGATAGATGTTTCGTCCTTCGGCTCAACATTGTCAACGTTTTTCTCCTCCTTCTGCTCCGAAGAAATATTAGTCACATCCTGTGGCTTATCTTCCTGTTTAACCTCCGATTTTGCCTCCTCACTTTTCACCTCCTTCACTGAGTCATTGCTGGTACTTTTCGTGTACTTCGCACCATCGTCCTCTGATGTCACTTCCTTAGTCGCACTAATGTCCACTTTTTTCAATTCATCCTTCAGTTCACTCTTCAACCCTTCGTCCAGCGGCAGCGGTAAGGTGTGGTCGCCATTTTTGACCGCCACCACTGCAGGTTCCACTTCCTCTTCCGTTTCTAACTTAACCCCGCTGTCTTTGCTCGTTCCGTCGGCGGCTTCCATCAGATGGAGCGCGACTGCCACCGTCGACGGATCGATTGCCTTTTTCGGTGTATTGCTTTTTCGCGAACCACGTCGCTTTTCCACCACTGCCGGTTTCTCCACCACACCCCCGGTGGCAGCCGAATCGTCAGCCGCGGACGAGGACGCGGCAGGTTTCTCGTTCGGGGAACGCTTTCCACGCATGGCTTTCCGCTGCTCGGCACCTTTACGCTTACTGTCATCTTCGTTCTCGCTTCGCTCTCCGCCGGATTCGTCGCACTCTTTGGTAGGTACCGATTTCCCAGCAGCACCTGGCGCTACTGCCCCTTTGTCGTCGTGCTTTCCCGTAGGAGATTTCCGTTGCCCAACGTTATCACTCTCGCGTTCCGCCGTCGTGTCAAGCTTCTTCGTATTGCCCATGCCGTTGTCAACGCCGGCACCTTGGCCGTAGAAAAACATCACCGGTTCCTCGATCACGTCACTGAACATAGGCAGCACCACACCACTTTCACAGTCGGTTCCACTACCCTCACCCTTCACCACCACCGGTGGATCTTCAATCGCTTCTCCGACTTCGCGCACCGGCTCTTCATCTTCCTTCGCGACTAATGTCTGACCCGTTTCTTCCGCTTCTAGCTTAGCTGCATCGCCCCCCCGGTCGGGAGGAGGAGATTCTTTTGTGTCGTTTTCCACCTTCACTTCCGCTTCCTTCGTATCAGTCTCCTTGAGGTCTGCATTCTGGGGGTCAGCAGCTGAGCCTGTCTTTTCCCCGTCTTTATCATCGTGCTTAGATTCATCTGACACCGCCTCATGCGGCAGCTCGTCTTTCTTTTCCTCGACAGACGTTTGCTCTTCTCTAGATACCGGCTCTTGCGGAACGTCTTCATCAACGTCCATTTTAGTCGGCTCGTCCGTAGCACCTTCCTTATGTTCCGATTCGCCTTTCAATTCCGCTGCAATTGTTTCAGTCTTCAACTCGGCTGCATTTCCATCCAGAGATGCGTCTTCCGCTTTCTTCCCTTCGTTTTCCTCAGCCTTCTCCGGTAAATCTTCCACCATTTTGTGTTGCCCTGCACCGTCCTCCTCCCGATCACTTTCGGTTGCTTCCGTCTTAGTCGATCCCTTCTCGGCCTCCAGTTGATCGGGCGTTTTGTAAGTGCGCCGGGAAATGATCAAACTAGGTGGTACCTCCGACGGAACCGGGTCGAGCTTCATTGCGTCCGACTCGCTCAAACTGCCACCGGAGTCGTCCTCGTCGTCCTCGTCACCGGCACCCGCTGCTACCAGTGGTTCAATGGGGCGGTTGTCCTTCAGCATTTCGATCATGTTGATAAACTCGTCCCGATTGCTATGAGGGAAAAACGACATCAGTAGGCGATGCACATTAAGCAAGCGAGGTTTTTTTCCCTTCCATACCTTGCAACTAACGTCCACGTTTCCATCTCTGGGTCCACTTGATAGATTTGCAGGTTGGCGCTTTCGTCCATGAAGTACCAGTAGCAATTACCCTGCCGATCACGCCCCAGTGGATCGAGCCGCAACTCCCCCGCACCGGTGGTGTTGATTTGCGTCTTGAACTTGGTGTTAAAATCAAACTGTCCTTCCAGCAGTGCCTGAGAAAGGGAAGCGAACGTAACCCGTCTGGTAAGCGTTTCTACGACGGCGCACCTAACACCAGAAAACCATACCTTCAGCACGCGCAGCTTTACTGCCAGATTGGCCGTCTTGTACCCGAAGCGTTCGATCTCCCATGCGTCCTGGTGCGAGTACGAGTGGGCAAATTTGGCCAGTGCCAGCTCCCACCGGGCGGCCGGTACCTTTTTGTTTATCTTCCGCATCAGCTTGATGTGCAGGTCGATCAGCGCTTGAGGAACTGCAATTGAAACGTGCGATGCAGAGCGATGCAATTAACTGTCCTATTGCCTTCCGCGCACTAAACTTACCCGTGTCAGTGTTTTCCAGCATCGCCTTCAGCTCCACTATGTGCAGTTCGCCGACGTCGAGGAACGGCCCGAACTGCTCCATGAACGAGAGAATGATACCGAAATTCGGATCCTTCTCGCAGGTGATCTGTGCTCCGGCCATTTTTGCTTTGCAGTATGCAATGTTATTATTGTTTTCTTTCTCTTTTTTCTATTTGCACACACGGTCCGCTTGTGCAATGCTACAAACAGTACGAACACCGCATCTTCTCCCGCCTACTTCCAACCCACCAGCCACCGCTTGTGAAAAACACTTGCAAGAAAGTTGTTTTACTGGGCAGTGTACAGAGTGGGTGGGTGGGGGGCGGTGGTGTTTTACGAAGAAAGACTTACGCCGACAAAGATGCCGTCCTTCTTCTGCCCGCCGTCATGCGTCACTTTCATGATGGTGTCAAAATGTTCTATGCTGTTTGCCCTTTTTTCTGATTTTGCTTCACGGTTTTCGAGTGGATGGGTTCACTGCGTGGACGAATTAGTTTGCTTCTATCGCAAGCTTCGATGTTTTCTGGTTGCTCACATACACACACACGCACACGCTCACACGCCGTGATGACCACCGTGAAACCGAACGGCGGCGGGGACATTCAGGACGTGTGCATTCGTCGTTCCGCAAGCTCGTCTTTGTGAGAAATATTACAGCACACACCACACAGCGACCGCACCGAACGCACTATTTGCCACCGTGCGTGGCAACGCTCATCGTGGAACCCGCATGCCGCACGATTTGCACTGGTAATTTTTCACTATTTTGAACCGCAGCATTTCCCGACCCGCACGTAGGAAAACAGATGCATATTTTTGGGGGAGAGATGAGGCTTCTGTTGTCCACGCGAACAGACGGCGTGCGCTTGCTGTAGCGCTGTTCGCGTGGGTTTCTTGAGCGAATGGACCATTTTGATCAAGTCACGTTTACACGGGACGCTGTCACGGTGTCAACATCTGTCAGATATTACAGCTTTCGCTTGGCGAAGAAATAATTTTCTCGCACTAACGAGCGTTCTAGCGGTTTTTCTATCGTTATTCTTTGCAGTTTGTATTTTTTACTCCTTAAATCTGTTGCTAGCGTTGCCTAGTGTCGTGTCATTCACCATCAGGCAGAACATTTGCTTAAAATTTATCGTATTCCTTCACCTAACCTCATACACCGCGATCATGCAAACTCACATATTTAGATGAGTTTCGTTAGAAAATTTGTAGTTGCATATTGCCGCAATATCTGCTAAACCATGTCGTGCATCGTGCCAACACTGTGCAAACAAAAATGAAGCAAATCTTTTTCCTGTACTGATTTTGAAATTTATCAACAAACGACGCCGTGGTGGCAGAGGAATAAATTCTAAACCGTATTCCCGACAACCGGTTATCAACACGTTTTATTTATTTTAATTATCTTGGTGTTAACGAATCATACTGACGATCCTGTAGAAAGTATATACTACAAATGTATGACGACCCTGTTCATACTATTTTATAAATGCAGAAAACTCAGAATTTTTTATTTAAAAAAGAATGATTCTTTGAAAAAAAAGCAACAAGAAACCAGAAATATGTACAAATCCACACTTGCAGAATAGCAATTTGCCCTGGTAGCCCGGTTGTCATATTCTCTATTTCAGTTGTCAAAGAAAGGGTTAGGCCCTCCTTCCGCAGAATACCAATACCCCAAAAACTCTCTAATTTAGATGTGTTTCGCAAAAAAAGCAACAAGAAACCAGAAATATGTACAAATCCACACTTGCAGAATAGCAATTTGCCCTGGTAGCCCGGTTGTCATATTCTCTATTTCAGTTGTCAAAGAAAGGGTTAGGCCCTCCTTCCGCAGAATACCAATACCCCAAAAACTCTCTAATTTAGATGTGTTTCGCGGGCCCGCGATTTGGGGAGTATTCCTGATCTCGAATATGGTACAGGCGCATCGAACCGGTTCGATTCATATAGCGCGTAATCGTTACGACATATTTATAACCCATCGTTTCTGTACGATCTAATACAAGCAGCATCGTTCTGTACGATCTAATACTAACCAAACGCAACAGGCCCTGTATGTTTCGTTTCAGGTTTAATCAACCTGAAATTCATGTTTGTTTCTGCGATCTACTGCGAGCGAGCTCACGCTCTGAACGCATTCTGAAGCTCAAATGACAAGAAATATAGAATATCCAGCAGCGGCCGCATGGTGCCGCTGCTGCTGCGGTGGCGCACCGGACATCGAACCGACCTTTTTTTCGCGCCCTCGTTTGATGATGTTTTTTTTCGACTTTTTCTTAAATAATTTGGAAAGAATTTTCCATTTCCCGCCCAGCCCCTGCAGTCCTGCGCTGGTTGAAACGCAAATAAAATGCCTTTTTTCATATGAAATGTGCGCGGCAATGTGTGTATGTGTGCCGAGAAGATGCTTTTAGTTCCGCTGCCGGAAACGGAGGAAATTGCCAGCCCCGTCGACGGTGGTGAAAAATTCTACAGTGCCGGAGCATTCAATGAAGAGCGGCATTATCCCCTAATAAACGGGCATCTCCTGGCAATCTTGGATGGTTGTTTAAGTCCGCCAAAAACCACAAACATCATCCGGCAAATGGCGCGCACAGATACGCTGAGAATGCCACATTTTGTGTGTCCCGGTCCGAGCAGGAAGACCCGGAAGGAAAGCGTCAGATTGGCCGGTGCGTGTGTGTGTCCCGCGGGCGGCGTAACATCTGCCCTGGGTCGTCTTCCCGGCCGGTAAGCCGCGCACTATTCCTTTGTTCCGTTTAGTCTGTGCTGTGTCTGTCCCACAGGGGGTTTCTTCTTCGGCGTGCCTGTTTCATTCCATTCTCCCTTTTCGTACGCTGTTTCGCTTTCGGCTTCGGTTCCTTCTTGTGCACGCGGTCAGAGGGAGAGAGGAAAAATATACTGGCGGCCAGGCGGCAACAGGCAACGCTGCGTTTTTTTTTCTCCTTCTTCGCTCCGCTTCGTTGCCATTAGCGCCAATGCCTGGCCCTCTTGGCTCGGATTAATATGCTACATCTTTGCTGGCTTGTCTTCTGCTTTGTAGCGTCATATTTATTTTAACGACACATTGTTGTGTTGTGGAGCAGTGAAAAGTAGCGCCCTTTTGCCTTGTTTTGAAGATCCTCTTCGTACACACAACTTTTTCGTAGTTTTCTTCCGCCCGTTTCGGGACGCATTTTCATTTGGCGCAAAAGCTCTTCCCGCATACCACCCGACGAAACGGGGAATAGATCCAAGGAATCGAAACTGGAAATGTAAAAACCGCTAAATTCTTTTCAAGCGCGGGACACTTTTCATTTGGTTGCCGTGTCGTTATTTTTCTACCGCCGAACGAAAAAGGTTTTCAATTGCCGTCCGTTTTTACGGTTTATATGTGGACGCCGGGATATGAGTAACCAAAAAACGTAAAAAAGAAAAGAAAAATGCGCGGAAACAGTCCAAACCAATACTTTTCCCCGCACGCCACCGTCTCACTCACACACTCCCGAGGCGGCAGCCTATCGATTCTGTTTGCACAGGTAATTCGCGCTTGCTATCTAGCGGGTTTTCGTCTAGATGACGCCTGAACATATTCCACCACTCGGTTCTCGGTAGATATGAGCCAGGAAGAAGGTTGATAAGTACAACAAGCAATACCTGCGATATCGGGTAGCATCGCGATAGGGAGGCATGCAATGTAGCAGCAAAAGCGAACCAAAAAATACTCCCGAAAGGCGGTTCACCACGAGTAATGGACCGACTAAAATGATTGCAAATCGAATGCACGGCGATAGGTTTCGGTTTCAGGCCAATTTGGGGTGTCTCTATTGACACAGTTGGTGCGTGGAGAGGCTGGTGTGTGCTACATTTGCAATAAAGTCTCCTACACACTCCTTGCTGGGCGAGATTATTGTATCTTTATATTCAGAAACTCGTCAACTCGTGCCAACAACCATTTCAGAAAGTGGAGTATTGTCTGCGAACATGAATGTTCCTGGTGAGCGCATGTATGTAGCACAACACGCGCCGTCATTGGGGTGAAAAGGGACCACTTTCTGTGTGCAGCTGTCGCTAAGGAACAGCTGCATCAGTGGGAAAGGGCACATGATTTCGGGTGAAAAGATCACTTGAATATCCTTCCCAAACCGGCGGTAAAAGCTTCCGATCGGGTCGTACAAACGGGCACGCGCGCGCATTTGTATGTGTTTGTGTGCGTCCGGCTTTACACCACCCGGGGTACGTGTGTGTGCGTGTAGCAATTTCTTCTTTTCTCGCTTGCCGGTGTTTTACGTCAAGGAAGCACAAGGGTGCGAGCAGTAGGCGGAGTGGAGGAAGGCGGTGTGTAGAAAGAGAAGCGGGCCTCTCTTTCCCGCTCTCGCTTTCGCGTTACCATGGGCCTGTTTGAGATGATGCGACTCTCGGCGTGGCCTGGAACAGAGCACCCCTGCGTCCCCCCTCCTCCTCTGACCGAGCACCCGCACCAAATTTCAAGGCCATTCATAATCCTTGAAATGACCGCCCAACATCGGGGTGGTCTTTCCCGCCGGATCCGGGTTCCCCCGGTCAGGATCCCGACACTGTCCCGTTTCCGAACCTCCACCACACCACCCCCACCGCTCCGCACATACGAATGCTAATGGAAAAACGCTTCGGAGCAGGTAATGATGCTACTTTTGGCTGCCACTTGAAGTGCCCGAAATCGAAATGTAAAAACCGCTAAATTCTTTTCAAGCGCGGGACACTTTTCATTTGGTTGCCGTGTCGTTATTTTTCTACCGCCGAACGAAAAAGGTTTTCAATTGCCGTCCGTTTTTACGGTTTATATGTGGACGCCGGGATATGAGTAACCAAAAAACGTAAAAAAAAGTCGAACGGACTTCCGTACGACCCTGCGTTCGACTGTCAGATGAATGTCATCTAATCTGTCAAATTTTGCACAGTTGGGGCGGCAGCCTATCGATTCTGTTTGCACAGGTAATTCGCGCTTGCTATCTAGCGGGTTTTCGTCTAGATGACGCCTGAACATATTCCACCACTCGGTTCTCGGTAGATATGAGCCAGGAAGAAGGTTGATAAGTACAACAAGCAATACCTGCGATATCGGGTAGCATCGCGATAGGGAGGCATGCAATGTAGCAGCAAAAGCGAACCAAAAAATACTCCCGAAAGGCGGTTCACCACGAGTAATGGACCGACTAAAATGATTGCAAATCGAATGCACGGCGATAGGTTTCGGTTTCATTTTTTTTCTCCTTCTTCGCTCCGCTTCGTTGCCATTAGCGCCAATGCCTGGCCCTCTTGGCTCGGATTAATATGCTACATCTTTGCTGGCTTGTCTTCTGCTTTGTAGCGTCATATTTATTTTAACGACACATTGTTGTGTTGTGGAGCAGTGAAAAGTAGCGCCCTTTTGCCTTGTTTTGAAGATCCTCTTCGTACACACAACTTTTTCGTAGTTTTCTTCCGCCCGTTTCGGGACGCATTTTCATTTGGCGCAAAAGCTCTTCCCGCATACCACCCGACGAAACGGGGAATAGATCCAAGGAATCGAAACTGATGCGCACTTGCACACACGCACACTCATACACCCGTAACAGAGAAACGCACAGCAAGCCAACGGGTTTAGTTTACTCCAGAAAAGAATAGTTTATTGAATGTATGAAGGTTTGTATCGAGACATTTTTGACGATGATTAATATAAAGTTAAGGGGGGGTTGGTTTAATATACGGTTCTAAGTTGAAACTTCCTCCGCAGCTTTGGCGTCGCTGCTGTCGTCTAGTTTGGCCTTCTTCTCTGGCGTCGTGTGCTCGGCACCGTCGACTTCTTCGACCGCCTTCACGTCGGTCGCTTTCCTCTTGGTGGCCTCGGCCGCCTTGTCAGCACCGTCCTGCTCCTTAGCCTCCTCACCGTCCTCTTTCGGCTCGTCTTCGGTAGCGGCGGTGGTGGTGGTGGCAGTGGCATCCTCCTCCGTAGCGACACCGTTGTCCGCCTTCTTGGCCGGTTCCTCCTCGCCGTTCTTCTCCGCTACCACCTCGGCAGCAGTGTCGGCAGCATCGGTCTTTTCGGCCGCTTCCACGGCGGGTTTGTCTGCGGTAGTGGTGGTGGTGGTAGTAGTGGTCGATTCCTCTGTCGCATCGGCCGGCGCTACTTGTGGCGTCGCCTCGTCCGACTCGACCTCTTTCTCGGTGGTGGTGACCGGGGTCTTTTCACTGCCGGAGAGAGAATATCGAAATTGTCCGGTTAGCGGAAATGCCGTCAGAACAGTGCACAGAAACGAAGGTAGGCAACGAATGGCGGATGGGGCGCGGAAGGCGGAGGAGAGCGGCGGCAGCATCAACCGCCTGGCACTTGAATGTGAGTGAAGCAAGATTCAACCAAACTCCCACCACTCTCACGCACACAAACACGCAGCACAGAACGCTTTTTTTGCACCACTCTGAGAAAGCACGCTCACCACGCCACGATAAAACCGACCCTCCTCCGCCGCGCCATTCCAGAACCACCGGAGAACAAAAAAAACGCTACCATGCTCATGTGCACACGACGCGCTAAACTTACGTTGTTGCTGAAACATCCGTCATTTTTGTAAAAGAGTTGCGTTACAACCGAGACCGTGTGCGAACAAGAAGAACAGGAGCGAGGACGCTTGCCGAGCTATTAACCGCCAAGAAAAACCGACGAGACTGTTGCCGTGCTGCTTCTTCGACACTTCTCTCGAAACTGAGACGCCGGCGTGTAGGTCCCTTCTTCTTCTTCTACTTCTTCTTCTAACTTTGGCGGCAGGTTATATCCTCCTGTGATTCCTCTTGTGAATCACAATCAGAGGCATACTGCCTGTGTGTGAAAGAGAGGACGATTGTGTCCATAT
>KZ072310.1:68894-74920 GCA_002091845.1 Anopheles cracens
CTACCGGCAAATATGATGATGGCGAAGCTAGCATAGTAAAGCAACTACGAGAGTCAAGCAGTAAAAATCACATGCAACACAACAAAAACACTCACACACACACGGGTGTGCTTCCTCTCACTCCCCCCCCACCTCTCCGCCAGCACTTGCACACTTCCCGTTTGGAAGACGTTCCTCGGTTCCGGGTTGGTTCTCCGGCACAGTCCCCAGCACGCGCACGCGAAATGGTTAAAGAAAATTATAACAACAGCAAAAGTAGAAACAAAGCAGATAATTGGCAGCAGAAGGAGAACACAAACAGAGAGCACACACGAACAAGTCTCAAGCAGCAGAAGCCTTAGTTGGATAATACACATACACACATAACTGAAGTACTAATATTCTAGTTTTCCCTGTTCTGCGCTACCAGCTGCTACCGAAGCAGACGCAAAGCTAAAAGACCTGAATATCAGCGCAGCAGCGCGCAGCCCGCCGCAGCCCGCAGCAACTAAGAATTAAGAAGTAACAAACAAACAAACAAAAACACAAACACAAACACACACACAACCTGTATGTCGAAACTATGAAATATGCATATACATGCCCATATATATGCGAGCAGGGCAGTGGAGGGCGCGATAGACATATAAAAAAAAAGAGAGAGGTGGGTCATGCTGCTGCCGCTAGGTGGATGGAGACTCCGTGGGTACGGATGATAGTAATAAATGGTTTGCGACAACGACAGGGCCACGACGACGGTGGAGAACTTATCGCCGTTGCACGGGTTTCTTCTGGGGTGCCTGGTGGGTAGACCTCTCCGGCATAAGATATGGCGTTCATCTTCGTCGTATTCATGGCGTTTTTTTGCTCCATTCCGTTGTTCCCTTCCGATGCAAAGCTGTTGACACTTTTACTTACCGTGTTCTCTCGGCACATCAAGATAATGGTGCTGGTGACACGTGGTGTGTGTGTGTGCGTGTGACATCTTGGTAATGTTGTACCATGCCCGGTGCGACATAGTGTACATAGCACCGGGGCCGGTTCGGGGTGTATGCGTGTGTCAGTCCGAAAGTCCCGAGAAGATCATCCATTTGCGCTGCTCTCGGCTTAGCTCGGCGTTCGGCGGGGGCTACGGTGGGCTGTGCGATGGGATGCAGTGATAAAAGAGCAGCGTATAAACGGGATGTGATTAAATCCTCGCTCTTCAACGCTGCTGCCGTTGTGTGCCGCCCGTCCTTTCAAGCCATTCGTTCGCTTCTCCCGTGCGCCAATATGATGATGATAATATGGTGGCCTTTTCGTTGTGTGTCCGGCCTCCCACCCCCGCCTTCCGATGCTTCCGTCGCGTCCATCTTACAGTGTCGTGTCAGTTTAGCAAAATTGTAACGAACTTCCTCCCGAATCGTCCAGTCCGCACCTCCTCCCCATAGTACCCCATAGTGTCCGTAGCGTACTGTGTGATACATTATCCAATAACGAACGAAGAGGAGCGTTGCGGAAGATGGTGAACGACAACGGCGACGACGACGCGACGGGCGCGAAATATGGACTTGCCTGTCTCACGCTGGAGACGGAATCGGGACAATATCGGGAGCGGAGGCACTGCACAGCCTTTTCAGTTCGCCGCCCTGTGCCCGCCACACGTATTGTTGTACTTACGTCGATGGTTTTGTGTATGGCGCACTCCGCCGGGTCGGCCGTGGGTCTCGCCGCGTGTTGTAAAAAAAAGTGAAGAAAACACGAGTAAATGATGAGAAACACGGCGGTAGATAAGGGACGTTGAAGTAAAAGAGAAGTCAAACAAAACAAAAAGAAGAACAAAACAAAACAAAAAATCGATACAACTCGACACACAACAAGAAGAATGAAAATCCTTTTTTATAAATATCAAAACAATCTGTTTGCGATAGTTGTGGCTGATTTAATTTATGAATAAAATTAATCATTGGTGAACGATCGTGTGTATTGGCGTGTTTCGGTTGTACTTGGTTTCCGATGATGCTGCTGCCACTGTCCTCTTCGCTGCGCTGGGGAACGGATTTGCGCACCGGATCTCCGGCAAACGTCGGGTGGCAGGTGGCACGCATTCCACGAAGGGGCGCAGATGGGAAGCGATTTGTTTTGGCCCCTTGTGGCCACTGTGCGTGCAATGTAACGTAACGCGAGCGCTAGAATATGCGTTATCGAGCCCCTCAATCATTTGCCCGTTGTGGAGGTAATTGGAATAAAAGCTCTACCTTCGTCGAGGTGGTTTGGCTTACGGAATAATTGGAGATTGTTTGCGGCCGATTGTGCGGAGGGTGTTTGTGTGTGCGAGAGCGGAAGGTTCGTGCATGTAATTAATCGAATTCTCGATAGCATTATTCGAGCGCCACGTTTAGGGATGAGGTGTCAGCTTACAAACATACGCTCCGTAATCCGCCTGCGTATTGTTAGAACATAAAATAGTGGTGGTACACCGTAGCGGTGTGGTAGAAAGCAAACGGGCTCTACTTTTTCTTGTAAGTCACTCGTTTGCAGCTTGCTTGTACAATGTATTGTTATTTGGAATCAGTTAATTTTACCGAAACAATTATGTTAAACTTGCTAGTAGCGTTTGTTTAGTTTCGAGGGTTTTTGCGACCAGAAATGGGGTTTTAAAGAGAGTTCTTCTCACTATTTTGTTATGGGCGAAAAATTGATCACTCCACAATATCTTGATTCCTCCCAGCTATTCTCACAATCCCTCACACATACGATCATGATAGGCCTGCTGCTACACTGCCATTTGGTGGGATCTTCTGGAGATGCATCACTATGAGCTACTGAAACAGAACCCAAATATTCTACCCAACTGAACCCAAATATTCTATTAGAAGTAAAAGGGTTATGAAGTTTGTTAAAACAGATGAAAATGGCCATAATGTTTTTGTGGATCATATTAGTTAAGAATTTTGATTTATTTTTCCATTAAAATTAGCAGCGCCCTTGAAAGTTATCAGTGCCCATTCATTCCAAGCAGTCGAAATGCAGTTTTCTCGATCTTTTGTCGGCAAACATGCTGCTGGAACTGTCTCCATCACCACGCCCGATTGTTGGACCACTTCATCCGGTCGCTCAAATATTAACTCAACTCCATCCAATCCCGCCAACGAAACTGCAGACTAACACCGTTAAAAATAGCTCCAAAAGCCCCTCACGCGTGGAGCGGACAAGCGTAGATAACAATGGAGACTTGCGTGGTCGTGGGGAAGGCGGTCGATCCGGTCAGGTCAAGGACAGTGGGCGGGGAAGGCCGAGGGGAAGGTAAAACGAGAGAAAAGGTGCTAAAAGTTTATGCACTTTGCACTCGGTGCGCTCCGAACTGCGGCACCCGGGGGCCGTTATGGAATTAAATGATATGCACGATCAATAACTTTCCGGAAGCGGAGTCACCTTGCGGTGGGCGCCGAGCCGGGGGCGGCCTGCGCCCGTTTGACAATTACCCTTCCGTCGTGGTGGGTTTTGTTTTCAGTACCCACAGACGCATTTGACCTTGTTCACATATAAACCTTGTTCAAATCTGAAGAAGTCTTGGTCGCCTTAAAAAGGACTTGGAGAATATGATCAGGGGGAGCGCTATGAGCTGTACGATGATCTCACAATCCTGTAACGGATTAGAGTCGTCCTGGTCATGTCAGTAGAATGACATCGGACCAATTCCATGAACGTTCCACTCCTACTCCAACTTTTGAAACGTCCACTTGGATGAGATAGGAGTTCATTGTTCCAGCATTAGCGACAAGCTAATGAAGGCATTCCACCGTCAAAGCATTCTGGTATCTTATAGAGTAGGCCATGATTCCGAAGCGGTTCTAGCGATATGTACGCAAGTAAGCAGCACAACGCAATCCTGGTTATGGCGTATGAGTAAGGCAGGGCTCTATGAGCCGTCGAACAAGACATCAAACAAACACGGATCAAATTCAAGTAATCGCATGGAGGTGCTCCGTCAGACATGCCAGACAAACAAGGCATCGTAAAAACTTGGAAAGTTCACACGACAGTGTCGTGTTTGTCCGACGCTTCATAGAGCCCTGCCTAAGAGACAAGATATCGGATGTTTCGGATCTCTGTCTCTGTCCCTGAAAAACCTAGATAACCTAAAATCAACCATGGTTGATCAACCATATCCAATTTTTGTTTGCTCGTCCAACCGGTTCAACGTTTAGTCAGGACATAAACATACTTCAATATGTTGGAAACTGCATTCAGATGGTTTATGAGTAGGTTTAAGAAGGAAACATTCAAAAGAAGTTTTGGCTAGTTGGATGTTTTCATAAATGCATAAAATCTGTTCCCTGAGTGACGCTGCTAAATTAAAACAGTGTTCCGAGTGAAGTTAAACACCACAGTGTACATTCGCTGTGGCAGGCATCATCCGCCCCACTCATTGTCTGACCCCGAACAACCGAACCAAAGGGCCCAGGGCGTACGGAGCCACGTGCCTCGTGGAGCGGCAGGTTCGCCGTGGCAGCGCAGTTTGGAAATTGGAGCGGACAAGCGTAGATAACAATGGAGACTTGCGTGGTCGTGGGGAAGGCGGTCGATCCGGTCAGGTCAAGGACAGTGGGCGGGGAAGGCCGAGGGGAAGGTAAAACGAGAGAAAAGGTGCTAAAAGTTTATGCACTTTGCACTCGGTGCGCTCCGAACTGCGGCACCCGGGGGAGGGGAAGGTAAAACGAGAGAAAAGGTGCTAAAAGTTTATGCACTTTGCACTCGGTGCGCTCCGAACTGCGGCACCCGGGGGGCCGTTATGGAATTAAATGATATGCACGATCAATAACTTTCCGGATGCGGAGTCACCTTGCGGTGGGCGCCGAGCCGGGGGCGGCCTGCGCCCGTTTGACAATTACCCTTCCGTCGTGGTGGGTTTTGTTTGTTTCTGCTTTCGCCCGTACCGCGGCGTTGTGAAATCTAAAAATTAAACGATTCCCATCGATCCATGTGCCACCTGCCACCTGGACGTCCGGATGTCCTCCAAAAAACGCGCGGACCGAGACGGCAGGCAACGGGCCGCCCTGCTGCGGCACCTGCGGATGTCCCGAAAACGTTATTAAAAGCAAACACGTTCGTTTATTTCGTGCGCGACGAATGATAACGCCCTCTCTGGGGCCTTCGCTTCGAAAAATGCCTCGGACGGATGGAGGAATCACTCATTTTAATAAAAGTAAAAGGTAAAGTGTCGTTGCAAACGAGTACAAGATCACCATGTGTTTTTGCGTGGTTTTCATTAAAAACAAAATGGATCAGTTCGAAAAATATTTATTTATTTATTTATTTATTAAGAAGGAACGGCCTGGCCGTATTGCTTATTATCTAACTTATAACTAACAATGAATTCAGTTTCAGTTCGAAAAATAGACAACGCGAGAAAACTTCATTCTGTTGTGCTAAACAAATATTTTAGCTGTTTGATTTTTTTCTCTCTCTTAAATGCAATCACTTTCGGTACCAAAAATGGGGTTTCTGATTATGGTTTTCGTTGCTTTTGATGAGGAAGCACAATTAGGATCGCAGGATCTTGGTGAACATAACGCTGGATATTGTTGCAACAAAACATAAGCTCAACCTTTTCTCTAAACATTCACCAGGCAAATGCTTCGGGCAGCATTTGATAATAATCAGGTGAAAATCAGCATTTTAGGATAATTAATCATTAAAAGTTGTACTGCAAAAAGGTTTCCCCTCTTTCTAGGAACTCTGCAGCCGCTTAACGACGTGTTCCCACTCGAGGGAAGATGCGTAGCAAAGCCATCCAGAAAGTAAAAATTACTTCCAATGATGAGAGAGAGAGAGAGAGAGAGAGAAAAACACTCATTCCCGCAGGCCAGCATCGGTAATGGACGGGTGAACGGTGTGAATCTCTGCCAAGTGCCAGCGAAATGCGAACGAAATGCCATTCCGCGTTGCATCTGTCCCCGCTGGGTGACCCCACCAGGTCGTCGAGCAATTAAATTACTTGTGCGCTATCTCTTACGCACGGCACGGTGCCCAGGTTGACCGTAATTGTCTTGTTTGCCTTTTTT
>KZ072310.1:91690-108054 GCA_002091845.1 Anopheles cracens
AGAACATGGAAGAAATGCAACCCGCTGGAGGTGAACATTGCTGTGCCTATGTCCTCCATTGTGGTTTCACCAAGTTCCAAGTATGGAGGACATGCTGTTGCTGGAAGTGTTGAATTTCTTCGGTGAAAAAATGAGCCACACACGGCGTGTTGTTCGCACCCGCCTTTGGAGCACATGCAGGTTGTTCAACTGACCGCTTGGAATAAGATGGGGCGAAAAAACGTGTTATTGTGCTAATATTGCGATGCTAATTGGAAGATGTTAGCAAAATTAAGTAGAACAAACTGTACACTTGGTATGCGCACTTTTGAATCGTTTTTGGATAAGAGTTAGATATTGTATTCATGTCTATGATTTTAAAGCTAGTTATTGGGAGTATGCTTTTTTGATTTTATGCTTTATTCTAATTCCTTTTTGTTATTTATTAACATGTCTTGAATTACTCCTCGTTCCCATCTACATATTTCGTCCGATCGAACTCTTCACATGAGTATTCAAGTGGCCTAACCGATCTTATAAATAAAAACTTATAGTTCTTATAGTTCTGATTATATTACAGCAAGTTGTTCCAGCAAGATTACAGCAAGATTACAGCAAGTTCCCACCAAATGAGAGACATAATCTTACCATTCTGGATGTTGGGTTCTGGTGACGATGAAGGGATATGGCCGGGCTTTTTACCATAGGGCTCTAACAGTTCGATGGAGAAATCTATTCCATCTTACAACCAGTGATACGTCGTCCCACATATCTGGGCTTCATCATAGGTCTAGTGGAACCCAGTTGTAACCCTTGTTTCTGAACCACACCCATCGGTTCGAAACGTATTAAAATAGGTTTCGCGCTAATTCCTCTTGCGTTTGGAAGGCACTTTGTTCGGGAAGGGCCTTTACGGTGCCTTCGTAGTTGTCCCTCAATCCTCTGTTTTGTCGCCACTTTGGTTTTGGACGTCAAATACGCTTTTGTTGAAATGTTTACTCACAGAATCTTCAACATGGGCATTATGGAGAGAGCATTCGATAAGTTTCAGCTTCACTTTTGAGTGAATTTCAAAAGCAAAGGAGAACTTTTTGCATATGCCGATAATGTTGTAATTAATTAGTAATAAAAACTGTAGCTCAAACGTTAAATAATCTTTAAGAAAACGGTAAAATCAAAGCTATACTCCTACTAGTACTTTAGAACCTACGATTGATCTGGTTCAAACTCTTTCATTTTCTATTATTTACTTACAAAGAACAAGAACAATATTTAAAAAAATACACTCTTAAAGAACTCTACAGACGAAATAATTTGCACGTTTCAACTTCCCCTGGACATTAGTAACTTGGGTCAACACGCCGCGCCATACATACGTTTTCGATAAAGAAAACTCGGCAAACATAGCTATTTATCTCAAAAAACACCGACGAGCTCTCAGTTCAACGGACCGCGCACACTCCGAGTACCGCCATGTGCTCATATGCATGCACGCCCGGAATTAGTACCTCCGGACGTCGTTTGCCGTCTCGGCACGTCTTGCGGCTGGGTCTTTATCGCCGGCCGGGAGGGCAACATGGGTGCCGGGTTGTATGGCACGGTTTGCTCGTGCGTAGCACCAGGCGAAACAAGGAACTGTTCTTGTTTCACAAACCCAGCATCACAGCACCCTTATCACCGGATACGAGCACATGCGGCGCGTACACACTATCGCGGCAGGCGGGGCGAAGATGTGGACGATTTAGTCGAGCGTGGTTTAAGAACCAATCCCCGTAATGCTCATTGTGGGTTTATAATTGGAGTACAGGGAAGACGGAGCAGAGACATAACATGAACTAAATCGTGTATTCTTTCTTTTTGCTTTTGTTGCTACTCGTTTCAGATTAGGGACGTTATATTAACGTCCTACCCATGTATAGCTGGCCGCGGCAGCGATGGCCAAAATAGGATCGTCATGTATAGCATACGTAGTTATTAATTTATTTATTTTCCATAGTGAGTATCTCGGCCGCATGGTAGCGCGATTCAAGGTGTATAACCTAATTTCGAATGCTCTCTGTTTCGCAGGTCTAATTTTAAGTAGCAATGCACAACGTCGACCGTATAGCAGTAATCGATGTAAGTATTATCATTTGGCTAGTTCTTCCATCATCTTCCCAAAACGTTCGAGATCGATAAGCTATAAAAAGGGAGCTAATGCGGAAAACAAAGAGATGCATGTTTTTTATGTTGTGTCTAACATGCTGGAATTGATTTCCTTTGGCCAGTACATTCTTCACACTCTAAACTATCATCCCACTCATTACCCGCGGGGACATTGCATGACCTCGTTCAAGCAGATCCTTCCGTAGTGGCTGCTGCGTCACCCAGCACGTTCGTCAGCAATGTCGCCACGAACCATCCGGTGGTGCTGCGTGGTGATCAGCAACCGATCGACGATGGTAGCTCGATGGAGGTTGTCGACGAGCAGGATGAACCGGGCGAACAGTTTCCGCATACAGTGCAGTACACCGGCATGATTAACAACCACATCAACTACAACAAGTATAACTCGATCTTCTATCCACCGGGCATGTTGGCACCGGGTGATGAAGCAGGTGCACAGCAAGTGTACCATCCCCTACGCCATCAGGCGCACCGGAGCTACCAGCAGCAGCAGCAGCAGCATCGAACTCACGGCCCGTGGCAGCTGGATCGTGCAGGAGGTTATCTTGTTACAGCTTCATATCAACTCCCCCCGCAAGCACCAGCGTTATGACCTGGAATGTGCAAACTCTCAAACTCCAGTTATCTTCCCTATTCTCCCTGGTTGTAGGGTTGTCTTCTGCCCCCTTCTAGGCTCTATAGGGTTCGCTTCGGGTGGCCTTGGCGGGCCACCGTTACGTCATCGTTTGGCGAACGCTCCTCGCGAGGCGGAGTAAACAAACATGTCGCGCCAGTCTCTTCTCCTCTAACTCCGATGTATGAAGTATAAGCTCACTAACGCATCCGACAGCGATCGTGGCGGTCTGCAACCAGTCTTTAGAGCAACGACGAACAAATTACAGACGCCAAGTTGGGCAACCCAGTAGGAGATGTCATTAGATGGCCGTCCCACCCCTTCCCGGTCCGCACAGTCGCGGCACAACTCGCAAGCTTTAACCCCGGTGGTATGTGCTAACATGGCTCCTCTCATGCGCTATATCCATGGTTTCTCACTTGCTCATCCGATCTTCGATCTGGTTTCTAACTTCCAAGAATCAAGACGATCGTCTCCACTGTCTTCACGCCGGGGAGTGTCGGACGGTGTTGTTTACAGAACGTGCTTCCAGGTTCCCTTTTTTTACGCATCCACACGGTGCGATGCTAATTGGAAGATGTTAGCAAAATTGAGTAGAACAAACTGTACACTTGGTATGCGCACTTTTGAATCGTTTTTGGATGAGAGTTAGATATTGTATTCATGTCTATTGTTATTGGGAGTTATGAGGAGTATGCTTTTTTGATTTTATGCTTTATTCTAATTCCTTTTTGTTATTTATTAACATATCTTGAAATACTGCTCGTTCCCATCTACATATTTCGTCCGATCGAACTCTTCACATGAGTATTCAAGTAGCCTAACCGATCTTATAAATCGGAACTTATAGTTCTTATAGTTCGGAGTATATCACAGCAAGTTGTTCCCATAAAATGCGAGACTTAATCTTACCATCCTGGATGTTGGGTTCTGGTGACGATGAAGGGATATGGCCGGGCTTTTTACCATAGTTTTCATTATGATATCGCCTCTCACAGTTCGATGGAGAAATCTATTCCATCCTACAACCAATGATACGTCGTCCCACATATCTGGGCATCATCCCAGATCTGGTGGAACCCAGTTGTAACCCTTGTTTCTGAACCACACCCATCGGTTCGAAACGTATTAAAATAGGTTTCGCGCTAATACCTCTTGCGTTTGGAAGGCACGTTGTTCGGGAAGGGCCTTTAAGGTGTCTTCGTAGTTGTCCCTCAATCCTCTGTTTTGTCGCCACTTTAGTTTTGGACGTCAAATACGCTATTGTTGAAATGTTTACTTATAGATTCTTCAACATGGGCATTGTGGAGAGAGCATTCGATATGTTTCAGCTTCACTTTTGATTGAATTTCAAAAGCAAAGGAAAACCTTTTCATATATCGATAATATGGTAATTAATGAGTAATACCGACTGTAGCTCAAACGTTAAATAATCTTTAAGAAAACGGCAAAATCAAAGCTATACTCCTACTAGTACTTTAGAACCTACGATTGATCTGGTTCAAACTCTTTAATTTTCTATTATTTATTTATGAAAACAAGTACAATATTTAAAAAATACACTCTTTAAGAACTCTACAAACGAAATAATTTGCACGTTTCAACTTTCCCTGGACATTACTAACTTGGGTCAACACGCCGCGCCATACATACGTTTTCGATAAAGAAAACTCGGCAAACATAGCTATTTATCTCAAAAACACCGACGAGCTCTCAGTTCAACGGACCGCGCACACTCCGAGTACCGCCATGTGCTCATATGCATGCACGCCCGGAATTAGTACCTCCGGACGTCGTTTGCCGTCTCGGCACGTCTTGCGGCTGGGTCTTTATCGCCGGCCGGGAGGGCAACATGGGTGCCGGGTTGTATGGCACGGTTTGCTCGTGCGTAGCACCAGGCGAAACAAGGAACTGTTCTTGTTTCACAAGCCCAGCATCACAGCACCCTTATCACCGGATACGAACACATGCGGCGCGTACACACTATCGCGGCAGGCGGGGCGAAGATGTGGACGATTTAGTCGAGCGTGGTTTAAGAACCAATCCCCGTAATGCTCATTGTGGGTTTATAATTGGAGTACAGGGAAGACGGAGCAGAGACATAACATGAACTAAATCGTGTATTCTTTCTTTTTGCTTTTGTTGCTACTCGTTTCAGATTAGGGACGTTATATTAACGTCCTACCCATGTATAGCTGGCCGCGGCAGCGATGGCCAAAATAGGATCGTCATGTATAGCATACGTAGTTATTAATTTATTTATTTTCCATAGTGAGTATCTCGGCCGCATGGTAGCGCGATTCAAGGTGTATAACCTAATTTCGAATGCTCTCTGTTTCGCAGGTCTAATTTTAAGTAGCAATGCACAACGTCGACCGTATAGCAGTAATCGATGTAAGTATTATCATTTGGCTAGTTCTTCCATCATCTTCCCAAAACGTTCGAGATCGATAAGCTATAAAAAGGGAGCTAATGCGGAAAACAAAGAGATGCATGTTTTTTATGTTGTGTCTAACATGCTGGAATTGATTTCCTTTGGCCAATACATTCTTCACACTCTAAACTATCATCCCACTCATTACCCGCGGGGACATTGCATGGCCTCGTTCAAGCAGATCCTTCCGTAGTGGCTGCTGCGTCACCCAGCACGTTCGTCAGCAATGTCGCCACGAACCATCCGGTGGTGCTGCGTGGTGATCAGCAACCGATCGACGATGGTAGCTCGATGGAGGTTGTCGACGAGCAGGATGAACCGGGCGAACAGTTTCCGAACGCAGTGCAGTACACCGGCATGATTAACAACCACATCAACTACAACAAGTATAACTCGATCTTCTATCCACCGGGCATGTTGGCACCGGGTGATGAAGCAGCTGCACAGCAAGTGTACCATCCCCTACGCCATCAGGCGCACCGGAGCTACCAGCAGCAGCAGCAGCAGCAGCAGCATCGAACTCACGGCCCGTGGCAGCTGGATCGTGCAGGAGGTTATCTTGTTACAGCTTCATATAAACTCCCCCCGCAAGCACCAGCGTTATGACCTGGAATGTGCAAACTCTCAAACTCCAGTTATCTCCCCTATTCTCCCGGGTTGTAGGGTTGTCTTCTGCCCCCTTCTAGGCTCTATAGGGTTCGCTTCGGGTGGCCTTGGCGGGCCACCGTTACGTCATCGTTTGGCGAACGCTCCTCGCGAGGCGGAGTAAACAAACATGTCGCGCCAGTCTCTTCTCCTCTAACTCCGATGTATGAAGTATAAGCTCACTAACGCATCCGACAGCGATCGTGGCGGTCTGCAACCAGTCTTTAGAGCAACGACGAACAAATTACAAACGCCAAGTTGGGCAACCTAGTAGGAGATGTCATTAGATGGCCGTCCCACCCTCTCCCGGTCCGCACAGTCGCGGCACAACTCGCAAGCTTTAACCCCGGTGGTATGTGCTAACATGGCTCCTCTCATGCGCTATATCCATGGTTTCTCACTTGCTCATCCGATCTTCGATCTGGTTTCTAACTTCCAAGAATCAAGACGATCGTCTCCACTGTCTTCACGCCGGGGAGTGTCGGACGGTGTTGTTTACAGAACGTGCTTCCAGGTTCCCTTTTTTTACGCATCCACACGTAGTCCGCTCTGCTCCCCTGTTCCTGTTTCGTCCAGTGCTTGGGTTGGGTGGATGGTTTCCTTGAATGATCTGGTTCTAAATTTAAACCACAAGAAGATTATACTAACACATTTCATCTTTTTCTCTCTCTCTCTCCTTCTTTCGTTCGTCGTTGTTGGGATTGGGATTGATGACGTCGATAACGTTGGGCGAACAGTAGCCAGCAGACCGCCGATCCACCGCGTACATCCGTGCGAGCAGAGCTCGTGCTATCCGGCTACGGGCAATCTGCTGATAGGGCGCGAGAACCGCCTGGAGGCGTCGTCCACCTGCGGTACGGTGCGACCAGAGCGCTACTGCATCGTGTCCCATCTGGAGGACAAGAAATGCTTCCTGTGCGATACTCGCCGCGAGACGGAGAACGATGCGATGCGCAACCATCGGATCGGCCAGATCATCTACAAGATGCAACCGGGGTAGGTAACTGTAGGAGGAGTAATAATTTCCAAATCTTCCTCAACAGTTTGCGCCAGTGTTCGTATAGAAATGCTTCGCGATGCAGCATGCAAGCGCTCTACGCAGATAAGACAGACTATTGTACTGAGTTTGCTTTCGCGCAGCTAGGCCCACAGCCGAGGATAAACAAACACAACGGCCCGCGAATGCAAACACTGGTGTGCAAATAACTATGAGCGTACACACGCCCCGACTCCATCTGTTGTGCTGTAGCGCAGAAGCATTGGCGGAGATGTTGTCAAAATTTAACGATGACTAAAAACCAGCGGAACAGATCGTCACATCTGCCGCCGGTCTGTGGTACGTGATCGATTGGGTTTTGTTTGGTTTAGCCAGATCGTACACAAACAGTACGAGCCGGGCTCACCGGTCATGACATCATCTGTTGCTGGGTTGGTGGATGCTGCGGAGCAGGTCTTGTTGCTCGGACGGGGCACTGAAATCGTGATGTCAGGAAGTGGATGCATATTATCTATCAATTTCTGATGCTATAATAAAAGAATCACGAACTGTCGCGAGACGGTTCACAAAGCTAGATTCTACGAAATCGGGGCATTCTTTGTCTCTATTTGCCCAAGTATTTGCAGACCTATCACGGTTTTGATATTTTTGGGAATGTCCCATGACTTGATTCCGATTTGCTTGCATTACGCAGTGCTGAGGTATTCTTTACCTTAAACATGATCTTTGTTTGTTATATAGTAGATTAGTATAATATATTATGATACTTGATACAAAATGCTATATCTTGTTCCACATTAACTCTAACCAGCACGGTCGAGCAAACCTGGTGGCAGTCGGAGAACGGCCGTGAAAATGTGACCATCCAGCTGGACTTGGAGGCGGAGTTCCACTTCACCCATCTGATCATCGTGTTCGCGACGTTCCGACCGGCCGCGATGCTGATCGAGCGTTCGTACGATTTCGGCAAGACCTGGCACGTGTACAAATACTTCGCGCACAGCTGCCGCGAGTCGTTCCCGCACGCGCCGCTGGTCGCCCGGAACATCACCGACGTGATCTGCGACCATCGCTACTCGGGCGTGGAACCGTCGAAGAATGGCGAGGTGATCTACCGGGTGCTGCCGCCGAACATGAACATCGAGAACCCGTACGCCGAGCACGGAACGCTCCTCGCGAGGCGGAGTAAACAAACATGTCGCGCCAGTCTCTTCTCCTCTAACTCCGATGTATGAAGTATAAGCTCACTAACGCATCCGACAGCGATCGTGGCGGTCTGCAACCAGTCTTTAGAGCAACGACGAACAAATTACAAACGCCAAGTTGGGCAACCTAGTAGGAGATGTCATTAGATGGCCGTCCCACCCTCTCCCGGTCCGCACAGTCGCGGCACAACTCGCAAGCTTTAACCCCGGTGGTATGTGCTAACATGGCTCCTCTCATGCGCTATAGTGCTACGGGCATGCTTCGCGCTGTTTGCCGCTGGAGGGCGTCCGGAACACGGTCGACATGGTGCACGGACGGTGCGAGTGTACGCACAACACGAAGGGCTTGAACTGTGAGGAGTGCGAGGATTTCTTCAACGACCTGCCATGGAAGCCGGCACTTGGAAAGCAGACGAACGCGTGTAAAAGTAAGTTTCGATTTCTTGCTGGATGGTTTGCATGAGCTGACGTCTCGATGTGATCGATTGGGTTTTGTTTGGTTTAGCCAGATCGTACACAAACAGTACGAGCCGGGCTCACCGGTCATGACATCATCTGCTGCTGGGTTGGTGGATGCTGCGGAGCAGGTCTCGTTGCTCGGACGGGGCACTGAAATCGTGATGTCAGGAAGTGTATGCATATTATCTATCAATTTCTGATGCTATAATAAAAGAATCACGAACTGTAGCGAGAGTGTTCACAAAGCTAGATTCTTCGAAATCGGGGGATTCTTTGTCTCTATTTGCCCAAGTATTTACAGACCTATCACGGTTTTGATATTTTTGGGAATGTCCCATGACTTGATTCCGATTTGCTTGCATTACGCAGTGCTGAGGTATTCTTTACCTTAAACATGATCTTTGTTTGTTATATAGTAGATTAGTATAATATATTATGATACTTGATACAAAATGCTATATCTTGTTCCACATTAACTCTAACCAGCACGGTCGAGCAAACCTGGTGGCAGTCGGAGAACGGTCGTGAAAATGTGACCATCCAGCTGGACTTGGAGGCGGAGTTCCACTTCACCCATCTGATCATCGTGTTCGCGACGTTCCGACCGGCCGCGATGCTGATCGAGCGTTCGTACGATTTCGGCAAGACCTGGCACGTGTACAAATACTTCGCGCACAGCTGCCGCGAGTCGTTCCCGCACGCGCCGCTGGTCGCCCGGAACATCACCGACGTGATCTGCGACCATCGCTACTCGGGCGTGGAACCGTCGAAGAATGGCGAGGTGATCTACCGGGTGCTGCCGCCGAACATGAACATCGAGAACCCGTACGCCGAGCACGTGCAGAACATGCTGAAGATGACCAACCTGCGTGTGAACTTCACCAAGCTGCACTCGCTCGGCGACAATCTGCTGGACGATCGGGATGAGATACAGGAGAAGTACTACTACGCCATCTCGAACATGATCGTGCGCGGGTCCTGCTCGTGCTACGGGCATGCTTCGCGCTGTTTGCCGCTGGAGGGCGTCCGGAACACGGTCGACATGGTGCACGGACGGTGCGAGTGCACGCACAACACGAAGGGTTTGAACTGTGAGGAGTGCGAGGATTTCTTTAACGACCTGCCATGGAAGCCGGCACTTGGAAAGCAGACGAACGCGTGTAAAAGTAAGTTTCGATTTCTTGCTGGATGGTTTGCATGAGCTGACGTCTCGATGGTCTTTGTTTGCCGTCGACAGAATGTAGCTGCAACAACCACGCTACCAGCTGCCACTTCGATCAGGCCGTTTATGAGCATTCGGGCCGTGTGAGCGGCGGTGTGTGCGATAACTGCCAGCACAACACGCAGGGCTACCACTGCGAGGAGTGCGCACCGTTCTTCTACCGCGATCCGGTGGAGGACATTCAGAGCCCGTACGTGTGCAAACCGTGCGACTGCGACCCGCGTGGTGCGCTGGACGATGGCATCTGCGACTCGATCGCGGACGAAGAGAACGGCATCGTGGCCGGAGCTTGCCACTGTAAGCGGAACGTGCACGGGCGCCGGTGCGATCAGTGCCGCGATGGGTTCTGGAACTTTGACGAGCACAATCCGGAAGGTTGCCAGCTGTGCACGTGCAACACGCTGGGCACGGTTAACAACTCGGGCTGCAACGTGTACACCGGGGAGTGCATCTGCAAGCGGCTGGTGACCGGACGCGACTGCAACCAGTGTATGCCGGAAACGTTCGGGCTGTCGGATAGTCTGGAGGGTTGTACGCCGTGTAACTGCCATCCGGGTGGTTCGCTGGACAACAGCTGTGACGTGATCACGGGACAGTGCCGGTGCCGGCCGCACATGCAGGGACGCGATTGCAGCGAACCGAAGCAGCACTACTTCATCCCAATGTTGCATCGCATCCTGGAGGCTGAGATACCGTCCACGGTGAGTTGGTGACAGGCCAGGCATGAAGGATATCGGTGGTTAATAGTAGTTTCCCTTTTCTTTATATCTCATTTTAGTTCTGCGAGTCTGTTGGAGGGGTAAGATTGGAACGCTCACCTGTGAACAATGTGTGACATTTTAACTTTTCTTTATGCGTAACCCTTGCAGCAAAACTGTTCGGTTGTCGTGCGCGAGCGTGCCAATGATCGCGACGCGGACTTTACCGGTCCCGGATTTATCCGCGCGGCTGAGGGTACCGAGCTCAAGTTCACCGTCGACGACATACGGAAGACGATGAACTACGACGTGCTGATACGCTATCAGCCGCAGATGAAGGGTGACTGGGAGAACGTGCGCATGACCGTGATCCGGCCGGAGGTGTACGACCCGGAGGGACCGTGCGCCAATTCCCATCCGAGCTACGAGCGGGACATCACCACCACGCTGTCCGAGTACGATACGAGCGCGGTCGCCCTGCACGACATCTGTCTGGAGAGCGGCAAGACGTACAAGTTCATCGTGTCGTTCCAGCGGCACGAACCGTACGACGACAACCCGACCGCACAGATCCTGATCGACTCGATCGTGCTGATACCGCGCATCGAAATCACGCCCATACTGCAGGGCTCGCATCAGGCGGAGGTGCGCCACCGGGAGTACGTGAATCGGGGCTGTAATCAAACGTACTACCATTTGAACTACATCGTGAACGCGCCGGAAGAGTGCCAGGATCTGCTGAAAACGATCAGTACCTACATCAACAACGGCGCCACGCGTAAGTACCCGTCCGTTCTTGAGCGATTACGTCATAGAAGATACCAAGGTATCTTATCAGTAGCACTTATTAGCTGCGTGTGACATTGGGCGACACACAGATAGATCGAACGAGGGAGGCTAGTTATGCTTTGTTGACATTATTGACCGCACCTAACCAACACCTTAAAAAATGGTTAAGTTTAAGGGAACGCTACTTCTGCTAGCACTGTACTTGGGATGGTTGAATTACTGCATAGGCCAGGACATAGATCCCGGTCAGGTGGAGCTAGAACCTTGTTAGCAAACGGTGCGAACCCAAGCTCTGGATGTTTTTCTTACCCGAGTGTTTTCTTCTCTGTTTTGCAGCGTGCGACTGTAACCCGACCGGGTCGAAGAGCAAGAAGTGTGCCGAATCCGGTGGCTACTGTGCGTGTAAGACGAACGTCGTTGGGCGGCAGTGTGACCGGTGCGCACCCGGTACGTACGGGTTCGGCCCCGAGGGTTGTAAGGCCTGCGACTGCAACAGCATCGGCTCGAAGGACAATGACTGCGACCTGATCACCGGGCAGTGTAATTGCCACCCGAACACGTACGGCCGGGAGTGTGACCAGTGCCAGCCGGGCTTCTGGAACTTCCCGAACTGCCAGATCTGCGAGTGTAACGGTCACACGCCGACGTGTAACTCGAAGACGGGCGAGTGCGTCCAGTGTCAGGACTTTACGCAGGGCTGGAAGTGTGATCGGTGCGTCGATGGGTACTACGGCAATCCGCTGCTCGGCTCGTCGATCGGTTGCCGACCGTGCCGCTGTCCGGATACGGTTGCGTCGGGACACTCGTACGCGAACGAGTGCTACCTGCACCCGTCGACGAACGATGTGATCTGCTCGTGCGAGGAAGGCTACTCCGGGGCGCGGTGCGATGTGTGCGCGGACAACTACTACGGCAACCCGGAGAAACCGGGCGGTCTCTGCCAGCAGTGCGATTGCAGCAACAACGTGGATCCGAAGCGGGCGGGCAACTGTGATGCAAAGTCGGGCCGGTGTCTGCAGTGTCTGTACAACACGGAGGGCGACCATTGCGAGTACTGCCGGGATGGGTACTATGGAGACGCGTTGCGACAGGACTGCCGGGCGTGCGACTGTAACCTTCTCGGCACGAACCAGACGGTGCAGCACTGCGATCGGTACACGGGCCAGTGTCCGTGCTTGAGCAACGTGAAGGGCCAGTACTGCGACGAATGTATCGAAAACCACTGGAAGATTGCAAGTGGCGAAGGATGCGAGGCGTGCGACTGTGATCCGGTCGGAGCGCTGAGTGAGCAGTGCAATCCGGTAAGTTGCGCTCGGCTCTTCCTGTTCTGGTGAACGCAAAGCCTCATTATGTTTATATTTTATCCCCCGTACGACGACAACCCGACCGCACAGATCCTGATCGACTCGATCGTGCTGATACCGCGCATCGAAATCACGCCCATACTGCAGGGCTCGCATCAGGCGGAGGTGCGCCACCGGGAGTACGTGAATCGGGGCTGTAATCAAACGTACTACCATTTGAACTACATCGTGAACGCGCCGGAAGAGTGCCAGGATCTGCTGAAAACGATCAGTACCTACATCAACAACGGCGCCACGCGTAAGTACCCGTCCGTTCTTGAGCGATTACGTCATAGAAGATACCAAGGTATCTTATCAGTAGCACTTATTAGCTGCGTGTGACATTGGGCGACACACAGATAGATCGAACGAGGGAGGCTAGTTATGCTTTGTTGACATTATTGACCGCACCTAACCAACACCTTAAAAAATGGTTAAGTTTAAGGGAACGCTACTTCTGCTAGCACTGTACTTGGGATGGTTGAATTACTGCATAGGCCAGGACATAGATCCCGGTCAGGTGGAGCTAGAACCTTGTTAGCAAACGGTGCGAACCCAAGCTCTGGATGTTTTTCTTACCCGAGTGTTTTCTTCTCTGTTTTGCAGCGTGCGACTGTAACCCGACCGGGTCGAAGAGCAAGAAGTGTGCCGAATCCGGTGGCTACTGTGCGTGTAAGACGAACGTCGTTGGGCGGCAGTGTGACCGGTGCGCACCCGGTACGTACGGGTTCGGCCCCGAGGGTTGTAAGGCCTGCGACTGCAACAGCATCGGCTCGAAGGACAATGACTGCGACCTGATCACCGGGCAGTGTAATTGCCACCCGAACACGTACGGCCGGGAGTGTGACCAGTGCCAGCCGGGCTTCTGGAACTTCCCGAACTGCCAGATCTGCGAGTGTAACGGTCACACGCCGACGTGTAACTCGAAGACGGGCGAGTGCGTCCAGTGTCAGGACTTTACGCAGGGCTGGAAGTGTGATCGGTGCGTCGATGGGTACTACGGCAATCCGCTGCTCGGCTCGTCGATCGGTTGCCGACCGTGCCGCTGTCCGGATACGGTTGCGTCGGGACACTCGTACGCGAACGAGTGCTACCTGCACCCGTCGACGAACGATGTGATCTGCTCGTGCGAGGAAGGCTACTCCGGGGCGCGGTGCGATGTGTGCGCGGACAACTACTACGGCAACCCGGAGAAACCGGGCGGTCTCTGCCAGCAGTGCGATTGCAGCAACAACGTGGATCCGAAGCGGGCGGGCAACTGTGATGCAAAGTCGGGCCGGTGTCTGCAGTGTCTGTACAACACGGAGGGCGACCATTGCGAGTACTGCCGGGATGGGTACTATGGAGACGCGTTGCGACAGGACTGCCGGGCGTGCGACTGTAACCTTCTCGGCACGAACCAGACGGTGCAGCACTGCGATCGGTACACGGGCCAGTGTCCGTGCTTGAGCAACGTGAAGGGCCAGTACTGCGACGAATGTATCGAAAACCACTGGAAGATTGCAAGTGGCGAAGGATGCGAGGCGTGCGACTGTGATCCGGTCGGAGCGCTGAGTGAGCAGTGCAATCCGGTAAGTTGCGCTCGGCTCTTCCTGTTCTGGTGAACGCAAAGCCTCATTATGTTTATATTTTATCCCACAGTACGACGGTCAGTGCTCTTGCAAACCTGGTTTCGGTGGTCGACAGTGTAATCAGTGCGAGGCGTTCTTCTGGGGCGATCCGAATGTGGAGTGTAAACGTATGTATCACGCCTGTGAATATTCTACTTCCTAGTCACTCTCATTATATCACTGTTTGATTCCAACAGCGTGCGAGTGTAACGTGTACGGTTCAGCGACGCAACAGTGTGATCGAGTTAGCGGCAAGTGTGCCTGTAATTCCGGCATCGGTGGCTACAAGTGCGACCAGTGTGCCCGTGGTTACCTCGGCCAAGCACCGTACTGTGAGGCTTGCGGTGAGTGCTTCGACAACTGGGACATGATTCTGGACGGTTTGCGAGACGAGACCGATCGCACGATTGAGGAGGCGAAGACGATCAAGAAGCTCGGTGCGACCGGTGCGTACAAGAAGGAGTTTGACTCGATGTCGAAGAAAATCGCACAGATCGAGGGCTTGCTGAACAACACCATCTCGGATCGGGAGATCGAAGCGATCGGTGGTGAGATCGAGCGCATCCGGAACCATCTGCAGGAGTCGCTGCACAATCTGGAGGAGTCGGAGCGCAAGCTGCAGGAGACGGACTCGAGCATTAAGCTGGCGAACATCGAGATCGTGAACCTCGGTCGGCGTGCGGACGATGTGAAGCAGATGACGAACTACCTGAAGGATAACGCTACGATGCTGCAGGAGGGTAACATCGAGGGTGCACTGAATCTAACCCGGGATGCCTGGTATCGCGTGAGCCTGCTGGGCGAGACGAACATGAACATTACGGCGATCAACAGCCGGGCGGAGAACTACTGCCGGCGGGCGGAACATTTGATCAACAAGAATCAGGCGGACGTGGTGCGCAACCATGAGAATAATGAGGCAGCCTTCGTGAGGTACCAGGAGGAGTTGAATGTGTTGAACGGAAATATGCCGGACTTGAATCAGCGCATCTGCGATCGGCGCGGTGATCCGTGCGATGAGTTCTGCGGTGGAGCGGGTTGTAAGAATGGGTGCGGTGGGTTGCGGTGCGAGCAGGGCGCACTGACTATGTCGGAGAAGGCACTGGACTTTGCCAAGAAGACCGAGCAGAACATCAAGGAGAAGGAGGAACTGGCGGATGATATTCTACGATCGGTGAGTGTTTTGCGCTCCGTACGATATGGATTCGAACTTGACTGTTACTACTTACTCTTTCCGTGCAGATGTCACAAGCGAAGGCGAACGCTTCGGAGTCGTTCAAGAAGGCGAAGCGAACGCACGACGAAACGCAGGAACATCTCGAGAGCACGAAGAATCTGATCGACCGTGCGAACGTCCTGGTAGGAAAACTGTCGGACATGATCCAGAACACGACTGCGTCGCCGGGCGAGATGCGGGAACTGATCGACCAGGTCATGAAGTACACACTCCAGCTCGATCCGGATCAGATCGACGATCTGGCACGGAAGATTCAAGACGCGGTGTCCCATCTCGTCAACGTGGAGGCGATCATTCGCAACACGGAGAACGACCTGCGGCGCGTCGAGATGCTCAAGGCGGACGCTATGGAAAAGAAGTAAATGAATTGCCAATGTTCCCAAAGTTTGTGCAGCCTTCAACTGTATCTTTTTTTTTTCTCGTGCAGGGACCGTGCTGATAAGGTGCTCGCAGGTGTGCTCAACATTACGAAGGCTCTGGATGATGCGGACGACGCTCAGAAGAAGGCGCGCCAGTCGATAAAGCAAGCAAATGCGGACATTGCCTCTGCCCAGATTGATTTAGAGGAGGTATAGGCGAGCTCTCACGGTGGGCTAGTCAAGAATGGCGCGTTAATCTTCATGTTATTGCCGCTTACAGATCGATAAAGAAACGGAAGACGCGCAGAAGCGTGCCAACTCGACGTCGAATGCGGTGCTTACATTGCAGTCGCGCCTCGAACAGCTCCAGAAGGACAACATCCGCAACGAGCTGGACGCGAAGGCCATCAACAAGCAGGCGGAAGATGTGAAGGACTCGGCAAACAACGCTCACGAACGTGCGACGCAGGTACGGAAGGGGGACGAAAAATATCTGCTCTTAGCTAACGAAGAACTTTGTTCTATTTTCTCACTTAGCTTAAAAATGACTTCAAAACTGCAAACGAATCGCTCACTGCCCAAGCTCGCCGGTCCGAGAGTTCTCGGGA
>KZ072310.1:135376-146015 GCA_002091845.1 Anopheles cracens
TGTAGGTTAATATTGGATTGGATTATTGGATTATTTTATCTATCAGACAACTCTTCCAATTCTTCATAACTTATATCAAACAAACCAGCAATACTTTTGAGGTAGTATGGACTTTATGTCTGTGAATGTAGCGAACTTTAATAGAAGTTAAAAACAGTGTATTTATTTTTCAAAACACTGCCCCAATTCAACGATGTAAAGGACAAGTGTGACATACTTTATTTAAAAAAAAACACACCAACATTAACGATGGTTTCCGCTGTGCTTTCAGCGTCCGAATTCCTGTGGCTTGCGAAAATCTTCGCCAGCTGCCGAACGCCGTTGGCAAGGCGTTTCTGCTCCGTTTATGGCACGCGGAAAGGATGTGCCCGAAACCAACCCGAAGTGCCGATGATTGTGAATAATTTAGTTGCAGACGAAGCCAGCGGAGCTCACTTTGGCTGGTGTTTGTTCGAATCATCCATGAGCTAGTGAATCATTCATCCGTTTTGTACCCGTGGATCCTTCGAAGTAAATTGGCTACATTGGCTCAGTTTGAAATCGATGTTTTTTTTTCAAACAGAATTATGAACATTTCAAAGCTTTGATTTGGTTATATAGCGTAAAGTTTAAGATGGAATGGAGGCGTGGAATAATGCATGGAACTGCTGCATTCAAATACAGTGGGGCATCGGTTATCCGGGCATTGATTAGAAGAAACAATGTTATATTGTATTAATCCCACGCACTTTGAAAGGATCTATGGTTTGATTGTCTGGTCGCCATTTTGTTGTCTGACGTGCGAATAATGAAACTCGTTTTTCAATTAACAAACACAATTCAAATTTGTATTTATACGACCTCAAACCGGTTTCTACACATTGTAACAGATTTTTCCGCCGAAAAAGAAAGGGTTTAGAGAACGCAATTTCGTTTGAAAAATGAAATGAGGAGAATCGCGATGTGTGCTGTTCGCCGCCGATGGCCTGGAAAGTGTGTGCGCAGTATGTGTGAAAAAGGGTTTTTTTTCTCTAAATAGTGACAATGAGTAGGAATCGCCTTTCCGTGCAGCGTGCAGCAATTTATCATGGGTTTCTGCAATGTTTTGCTTCTCGAGAATGGGCAGGACCGAAACCAAATACTACTTGTAGCAAAAGTAGCCAAATGTGATTAATTAAACCCCTTTCCGTGCCGTGTTAGAGAGTTTTGTCGGCAGGGCGCCAGCCGCGTTTTTTTTCCTTGTTTGCCTCTCAGAGGTGGGAAACCAGGAATGGGAGTGAAGAAAAGGTAAAACCGTTTATTTATTTCGTTTGAAACGATTTTACCCGAGCGAAGCTGGCTGTTATCGGGAGCTTGACGTGGTGCTCGGGACAGATGGAGTGAATTTAATTAGAGTGAACGACGGCGATGCGACATAATGCACAACCGTTGTCAGGGATAACTTTCGGGACGGATACTGCTGCCGCTCTCGATAGACGATTATGTCGCTGAAGATGATGAAATGGGTAGCTCCATGCCGGTGGCACTTACCGGATCGTTCCGGGAAGAAGGCTACACATTCCTCCGGGTGTAGTACGGCAGTAACAGCACTGATTCGGCACTGATTTGTTTTATTCGTTTCGCTAAGCTGCCGAGGAGGGCAGCGTCTTTCCGTTTGAGCGGACGATGGGCGACGAAATTTCGGCTACCTGTCTGCTCACAGTCTTTCCTTATCAGCTAAAACGGTGCGAATACCACGTGGGCCTTTACGGCCGTTTTTTGCCGCTGTTGTTCCTTTCAGGCGACTCGTGGAGGTTTCGCTTCTTGAATCAATTTTTCCACCGACAGCAAAAAATGGCACCTTCACTTTCTACACCAACTCGTGCACGAATAGCACGCAACGCAGCACAACGGCCAAACGGAACAGAAGGTAGAAAAGGGGGGGGGGGGGGGACTTTGGAATGCTGTCGGTCCTGGATAAACATATGGGCCGGTGGGAGTGTTTTTTATATTTTTTTTTCAAACCTCGCCATTCGGAAATGCGAGATGCGCCCGGCAGGAAGTAAATGCCCGTTCCGTTGAAAGACAAATCCTTCGCTCCAACCCGGGACCCGTAAGGTGTATCTTATCTCCGTCCTACCGAACCACATCCGAGGTTGATGCTGTTGGTTGTTGATTTTTTTTTGTTGCTTAGTTGGTTGGGCTCTTTTATTTTCTCGCCGTCCAGCGGCGGAAGAACGCCGCTTGTCGTAAAACATCATAAAGCTGCCGTTTTTTTTTTCCTTGTTTGCCTCTCAGAGGTGGGAAACCAGGAATGGGAGTGAAGAAAAGGTAAAACCGTTTATTTATTTCGTTTTTTTCTTTCTCTCTGTTCGCTTCATACAGAGAAACCTTGCCGAAACGCTTTCAACGAGCGCGATGCAAGTCGTTTTTTTTGTCGAAGATTTCTCGTTCGAAGCGCAGCATCTGCTCGATGCGGATGAAAAGATTAGGATGGAAGTTTTCGAGACGGATGTTTCTGGAAATATCAACAGGCAAAACAAAGCACGCTTACGTTGTTAATAGCCCGTGCTATCGTCGTCGATTTGCGGCGTGGTTGTGCTCACCGCTCTGGTAGTGAAACTAATATTATTCTTGTTCTTTTTTCATTTTGAAAGGAAATTTTGTGTACTTTTCGTTGCACGCATGCAAATTTCTTGAAAATATTAATTTTAATCACACAAAACCGTATGTTCGTATCGCGTTTGCCTCTCGTGCGTACGAAACGGGGCCCGGCAGAGTCAGGCTTATTGCGTTCTCGATGAAACAGTCCATCAAGCGTTAAATGAAACTTTTCGTTCACGTTCGGTTTCGAACTCGCTACCCGCAACGACGGCGTGCCCTGACCAAGGCAAACAGAAATATCTCATCCTTATCGTGTGAGTGAAATTTCATTAGACCCCTTGCCTCGGCTCGCCGGCAAACCTTCGTCTTCCTGCGGCAGAATTTGAAGGCGCCGGCCTATACATAAGCCACACGGGCGGAAAATCAATTCTACCGGGGGGGAAGGCCGCAAGAAAAGTGCTCGCAGCGTCGCTTTCCGTTGGTGGCTTTCGTTGAGCTTAATCGCTAAGCTTCCTGCACCGCTGGCGGACGGGTTTCCCACTCGGGGTGTTCGTGGCAGCGGAGGAGACGGCGCGGATCAAAATGTCGGATACGCACGATCGGAAGCATCAACAGCGATGGGTTTTTCGTATGGTTTCTCTGTCTTCCGCTCCGTTCAGCGTGTACTTCACAGCCCGGATAGGTAATGATGCTTACGATTCTCTCTCGCGGCCTCGCGTGCCAGACCATTCCGGTCGTCCGGGGTAAGGAGGTGGTAAAAGGGCACGCCGGAAAAAGTAAGTAAAAATATTGAACAACGCAGCAAACGTGCGCACGCCCCATCGCCAAATCATAATAACGACGGCTCCGTCAATGTCTTCCTGGCTTTGGTTCGGGTTCGCGAACCAAGGCATTCGCGGTTCGATGGGTTTGCCATACTACCCGGCCCCATTCGGTAGTATTGGCGAGTATCTGCTCTGCATACGCACACCGACCGTGCCGACTGAACGACCGCTGTGTCGTGTAATGCGTTGCGCGACTGCGAAGGAATTTATCTCTCCTAATGATATAACTTGTCCAATCAGGCGTTTCTGGTCGTTACAGTTCATACCACCAGCGGCAATGTTTGGAGTTCTTGCCTTTGAATGTCTGATCGATCCGATACTATCTTCACATTCACATTTGTTTGGATTTATGATCAAGGGTGCTTCACTGTTGCATGGCATGTATCGTACCTCAGACACTTTAGTCTGTGTTGAAATTCCTGAGAATCTTCTCCGGTTCTCACTAGGGTTGAGAAGTCTAGAAATGATACACCCTAGAGCACGGTAGAAATTAAATATTGCAGATAAAGTTCGCTGGGGACGGCTAAACATTGTTTGTAGATGAAGATCTTAAACGAAATTTAAGTCTACTCATGCTGTTGAGAGCCTGCCGTCTTTTCTTCTGCAAATCAAATGTTTGCTTTTTTCAGTCGTTCAAGCTGCTGGTGATGTTCGAAATTGCTCATAACTTTTATCCCTGTTAGCCTGCCCAGTATTTAGCAACGGTTTTGGTCAGATGCTAGATTTTTAGACCCAACCGACGAGGTTCATTAAAGCTGGGCGAGTAAGGTTAAAAAAAATCGTTAAAAAAACGTTCGACTGCATGTATACTTTCCACAGTTTAAAGCAAAATTACAATGGATGCAATGCAATGGCCACTGTACTTTACTATCGCTGTGTAAAAACCTAATTAGTTTGTTCAAAACATCAGCAATCGTGTAAGTATAAGTGTGTAAGCAGGAAAATGTAATTTTAATTAATCGCAAAAAAAAAACATAGCGTAACTCTTCTATAAACCTATTTACATTGAAATAAGTCACCAATGCTTTCGTAGTGTTGAACAAATCAGAACGGCAGCGAGTTTCCGGAAATAAAAGCACCCTTAATCGTACACCACCGGCGCGCAGAACACACATTAACGTGATTGCCAAACTTTGCGCTTTCGCTTTTGTTCGCCGGAGGCGGGAATGTGTTGAGCTTTCGCTCGAAAGCAACCCCCTTCCTGGCCTTTCCGCCCGATACGCCATTTGTAAACGATTGAAACAAATGGCGGAACAGGGCAAGATCAAAATGGAAGTTTTTCCTTAGCATGGAGCGTGCGGATAGGTTAGGTGCATACATATGTGAACGTGATTTATAGTTAGAGGAAATGGGGCTTATGGATCAAATTGAATGGGTTAAGTGAAAGCACGATTAGCTAGTCCCGCAGGGCAAGACGTTACCGGCACATGGGAAGGTCATTCGTCATGATTTTTGTATTGTGTTCCTCCATCGATATGAGTTCGGTTAGAGAAAAGTGAGAAGCGGTGTATAATTGAAGCTATAAAAGATATACTAGTCGATTTATAGAACATAGAACACATACTAATCATTGTTTTGTGTATTTTTGTATCTTAAAAATAATTTTAAGTTTTATGTAAGTTTCAGTGTATGAAGAAGACTCTTTTATCGTTTTCCAACTATCTATTTTATTGTTTAAAAAAGTAATAGTGTCAAATTTGCTGCTTTTTTATTGCATTTTAAATTAGTCAAATTCAAATTACGAATTATCAAAACAAATTGAAGAATTGAATTGATTGAACTGAAATAATTAAACATAAGAAAGGCTTTTATATGTTGTCATTGTTCAACCAAAACCACCTCACGAAACACGTTCTGACGAAGCATAAGACGAAACATCACAAGCGCAAATGTGTTTCCCGCAAGAGCAATACCATTTCCCATTCACCGTAGCGTACTGCGAAGGAAAAAAAGAAACGCCACACCACACCGTGTGAAACTGCAATAAAAATGAAGGATTTCAACAACTGTAACGATATCAATTGCAAGTGAGGCAAAAGTCGTTTTCCTTTGCCCCCACTCCGCCTCAACCCCCCCCCCCCTTTTGCGTTTTCACTCCGCTGCAGGGTAAGCGTTCTTTTGGGATCACTTTTGCGCCGACCGCTGCCCGTAAGCAATCGAGCAGGCCGCGGCGAGACGACAGAAAAAAAACCCCGGCCAAATCGAAAACGGCCCCTTTTGTTGTCCCATCGAAACGTATCGATCCGTCTGTTGCGAAAGAACTTTCAAATCCTTACCGGCCGTAAGATGGAAGATGATGGGTGCTTCGGGTGATGGGTGATTGAGCGCACCCATGCCGTATTTCACCGAGTATTTTACTTACAGCAACCCGCCCCATGGAGGGAGTGGAAATGGGGCTTATGGATCAAATTGAATGGGTTAAGTGAAAGCACGATTAGCTAGTCCCGCAGGGCAAGACGTTACCGGCACATGGGAAGGTCATTCGTCATGATTTTTGTATTGTGTTCCTCCATCGATATGAGTTCGGTTAGAGAAAAGTGAGAAGCGGTGTATAATTGAAGCTATAAAAGATATACTAGTCGATTTATAGAACATAGAACACATACTAATCATTGTTTTGTGTATTTTTGTATCTTAAAAATAATTTTAAGTTTTATGTAAGTTTCAGTGTATGAAGAAGACTCTTTTATCTCTTTAGAGATTCACGAGATTCATGAATCTTCTAGAGATTCATAAGATTCATGAATCTTTAGTGATTCATGAATCTCCAAAGATTGATGAATGAATCTGAATGAATCCTAAAAGAAAGATTCATGAATCTGAATCTTGTCGAAAGATTCATAAGACACAACACTAGACCCCACCCGTGTTGCCCAGTCGCGAACGTTATCCAACACCACATGAACTTCAAAAAAAACAAAGATTGTTGACCAAAAATATCATACATTAGTACGGAAAGAAATAATACTTTCCGTATGATATTTTTAGTCATCAATCTTTTTCTTTTCATTCGTCACGTCACGCGTTTCTTTTAACTTTTTTTTTTTGTATAAAACAACTCACTTTTTGTTAAATTTGAGTTTTTCTTCTGTAAGACGTATTGCGGAAGACAAACACATTACCTCTAAATGTTGATAAATCCATTATTCAATGATCGTTTTTATCCGCCTGGCGTCAGCCTTCCAATTCACACATTTATTTGTACGCGCTATAATGTTAATTTTTCTCCAACATGGTTTTGCAGCTCTCGCCGCGCTCGTATCGAGCCAAAGCTTCAGATACACTGGCACGGTCGTTGTGACACGGGAAGAATTCTGCAAGCACAACAAATATTACCCAGAAAATTGTGAACAAAACTTCGACAGGTTCCTCGAATCACGTCCGGATTTGCAGCGATGCGCCTTCAACTCTCCCATCTATTCAAACTTCTGTACAAATCTGCCGTATGCATCGGGTACGCAGCCGAAACCATCCCCGAACGTTGAGCCCAACGTGCGCCGTAACCCGCAACCGTCCTACAACTATGAGACACGATTGCAGGACGGCTCTTTCGCAGCGGACAGAAATAACGAAGGAGCGGCCGCGCCGGTAACATATGGTGACAAAGTTATGGACTTTGCAGTCAAGCTGATTAAAAAATCGTTGCCCACCGATGAGTCGAGCAACTTCATTCTGAGCCCGATCATGGTGCAGTCACTGCTGTCGTACCTCACCGACGGAGCATCCGCCGCAACGCGCCGGGAAATGGAGACCGTCCTGCAGCTGAACACGAACGATCTAGCCGACATCAATAAGGCACTGCTACACTCCACCGAAATTAATCACATATTCAAGTACAAGCTGGACGCCGCCTCTCAGATATTCAAATCGAGCCGTATTCAGCTCCTGCCGGAGTTCAAAAATACACTCAAAACCAAGAGCATACCGATGGAGGACATGGACTTCTCCAACCGTGCCCTAGCTGCCCAGCATATCAACGACTGGGTGGCGCAAAAAACCCGACAGCAAATCCGCAGCGTTGTCGACGAAAGTGGGTTTTCATTTGTGGGTTTTTGTTGCTTCGTCACACTCACGCTCGTTCTTTTCTTACTTGATCAGATTCCCTCGATCCCGAACCGAGTTACAAACTAGCAACACATATGATTCGGATACTGCTAGTTGCGGGTAAGATGAGTGTTATTGATCCAAAAGTTGTACACACTGCTCTCCCAATACCTGTTCTATGGCGAAAGAGAGAGAGAGAGAGAGAAACCGCAAGAACGATCGGCACAAGACATTCGTCTTTGCAAAGTCAGTCCTCCGGGTTATCAGCAGCTCGCCATGGAGCTGACCTTTTACGATCAGTTAGGTCGATTTGCGTGTGCCTTTACGGTACACATTCAAAACTCCCGGCAGTCTACTCGCTCACACTAATCTGCTGACAGATCAGTGCCGTTCTGTGTATGTGTGTGAGGGTTAAACCGAATGATGACCACCGCGGTGGGATTTCCCCATACCGGACGGTCTAGTCGTGTGTTTGTTTGTCCACTCCAGAACCGGAATAAGGTGCATCGCTAACATTATGCTTGACTTGCTGGTTAACACTTCGGCATCTTTGTCTGTTGTCTTATACGTGAGATTTACGTACCGTGCTTCTTGCATGGGGCATCGATAACACTCCTAATACACATTCACACATTTATTTGTACGCGCTATAATGTTAATTTTTCTCCAACATGGTTTTGCAGCTCTCGCCGCGCTCGTATCGAGCCAAAGCTTCAGATACACTGGCACGGTCGTTGTGACACGGGAAGAATTCTGCAAGCACAACAAATAACATTTAGTCGGTTGAAACCTACTCATACCGTAACGCTAACACAGGACAAACGTTTTGCAAAAATCGACCATATCAGTGAACTGGCATGATAATGTAGAAACAGATTATTATTGCTGTAAAAATATCAACCCTGTAATGTGTTCACTTTGGTGATGTCTGTTTCACTCCGAACGTTGTAAGAACGATTTGATCGTATACTGCGATGATCACAGCCACCTACAGATGTTCTATAGCATCGTTATGTTTCTGCCTCGCTCTCTCTCTATCTCTCCCGCACACATACTTATGCTCGCACAGTAACTTAGACGGTGTGCGTGAGCGCTAGTTGGTTTTCCCCATCATGAAAACAAAAACCAGCGTGAGAGCTCGGCTCATCAGACCAGTTATCAGCAGAGTCGGTGATCTTGGATGCTCCTGCTTGCTAGCAGAATCGAACATAAGTTCAGTCTTACGATCACCGTTTAGCTACGAGGTTCGAGTTCACATTATCGACCGTCCAAACCTGTTCGGTGATAGTTTCGTTTTGCATTGTGGTTCCTGTGCCGAGTTACAAACTAGCAACACATATGATTCGGATACTGCTAGTTGCGGGTAAGATGAGTGTTATTGATCCAAAAGTTGTATACACTGCTCTTCCAATACCTGTTCTATGGCGAAAGAGAGAGAGAGAGAGAAACCGCAAGAACGATCGGCACAAGACATTCGTCTTTGCAAAGTCAGTCCTCCGGGTTATCAGCAGCTCGCCATGGAGCTGACCTTTTACGATCAGTTAGGTCGATTTGCGTGTGCCTTTACGGTACACATTCAAAACTCCCGGCAGTCTACTCGCTCACACTAATCTGCTGACAGATCAGTGCCGTTCTGTGTATGTGTGTGAGGGTTAAACCGAATGATGACCACCGCGGTGGGATTTCCCCATACCGGACGGTCTAGTCGTGTGTTTGTTTGTCCACTCCAGAACCGGAATAAGGTGCATCGCTAACATTATGCTTGACTTGCTGGTTAACACTTCGGTATCTTTGTCTGTTGTCTTATACGTGAGATTTACGTACCGTGCTTCTTGCATGGGGCGTCGATAACACTCCTAATACACATTCACACATTTATTTGTACGCGCTATAATGTTAATTTTTCTCCAACATGGTTTTGCAGCTCTCGCCGCGCTCGTATCGAGCCAAAGCTTCAGATACACTGGCACGGTCGTTGTGACACGGGAAGAATTCTGCAAGCACAACAAATATTACCCAGAAAATGTTCAACAAGACCGAACGCGGCAATTTCTTCCTCAACAGTGACGTCAAACAAGATCCGGTTCGGATGATGTACCTCACGGAGGAACTGCGCAATGGTAACACCCGTCCCGACGGTGAGGTTGGCGGTCTGAACTGGGTCGAGCTGCCGTACGACGGTGATCGTCTCTCGATGATTCTCTTCCTGCCGAACGAGCGCTTCCGGCTCAACCGGGCGCTGGGCAGCCTTTCACTGCAAGATTTGAAAACAGTGATGCACGAGATCAGCCTGAACGAGCCGGGCAAGGTCAGGTTGCAGCTGCCGCAATTCACGGCTGATAGTACAGTCTCGCTGGTGGAACCGCTCAAAACGGTACGTTTGTTGTGAAGAAGAAGGAAACCCGTGCAGTGCATCGTCAACGATCGTTTGATTCATGGCTATACTCCCATTTCCAACAGATGGGTGTGCCCAGCATTTTCGGCGACCAGCATCCGTTCGAGCGAGTGTCCCAAGAGCAGGTGAAGATCTCGGACGTCAAGCAGAAATCCTTCCTAGACGTTAATCAGCACGGCACGGTGGCGACAAGCGTTACCATCGCAACCGTCATCCCGCTGAGCATTAGCCACACGGTGGACTTCAAAGTCGATCAGCCGTTCGCGCTGATCATCATGGACAAGGAGAAGCAGCTGCCACTGTTTTTCGCCAAGATCACACAACCGAAGAAGTTGAAAAACTCCAAGAACTAGCAGCAAACGCGTTCTCTAGAAGGTTGTTAAAGCAGGTTAGCTAAATTGAGAACAATGCTCGATTAGCCGATAACGTCTCGCCGATAACGACTAATCTACTCTCGGCAATAAATGAACATATGAATTTGTTTTTTTACTTACTTGACACATTAAGATTTTCCTTTGGGCAAAATAATATAACAAATAAACACGAAGTAACGGTTGATTTGCTGCCGATTGCCGATTCCAATTTCCGATCGTACTTATTAACACTGCAGTCTTTCTGTCGAGCTCTCGAGCAATGCAGAACTAAACCAACCTCGCAGTGTATGTGTTTGTTTAGCGATTATTATTATTTTTGACGTAATCGTGGTTGGTTTAGACGTCAAATGAGTTCATGTGTCAGCCAAGTTTTGCTCATTAACTTGCTTCACCCGACGCGACAAGTGCAAAGGTAAACAAACACCTCGTCCACCAATCTG